>JBBMOL010002095.1:0-28644 GCA_037954665.1 Laguncularia racemosa
CAAAAGGGGCAATTTCAAAGATGTATATTCAAGTTGTTCAAAACCCCTGGGAGCTTTTATACTGGGGTTACAATTCGTGTAAAAAAAAGCCCCCAAAACGACGTAGTTTAGTTAAGTGACTTTAAAAAACCAAAATAGAACAAGCTGGCCGACGGGGATACACGGTCTGTACACCTCGTTATTTTTGGCCCGTGTACTTTTCTGTGCAACCTTTGGCAACATACACGCCCGGGTTACTTTGGCCGTGTATCTTTCTATGAAATTTCGGGCAACAAACACGCCCGTGTACTTTAGCCTTTATCTGTTTGGGGATTTGTTTTGCCTCCAAACAGGGCCGTCCTTGAAAATACACGCCCTTTTTAAACCCTGTCCGTATAACTTGAAACAAAAGAAAGGGTTTTTCCAAATTTGGTTGTTCTAATCCGTTCCAATTTTCATGATTCTCCAACCCTTTTCCGGGCTTAAAATGGACAAACCTTTATCAACCGTTAAGTTTTCCCCTTGAATCTTTTGCTCGATTTCTTAGGGTTTGGCCCAAGCGGCATTTTCAAGAGGATCCACATTTCTTTTTCGGGCTTGGCTCCATCCCGGATCTCATCATTCCCCTCCTCTTAAAAAGGGATTTTCCTCAAATCATTTCCTACATCAAAGGGAACTAACAGTAACATTAAACTAAAAACTTACTGGATACTTACCTGGAAAATCTTTCTTGTATGCTATATCATGGATGTATTCATGAATTTGAATTGGTCCATCGCCTCTAGGAATTAATTTAGATCTACGCGTGGGGAATCGCTCTTTGTCTTTGTAAACCCAAATCCAATCTCCGGGTTTTAAAAAACACTTGTTGGCTTTTTTAAAACAACGGCTCCCCTTCACTCAAATTTAGCTTTCTCACGAAATCTGTTTTAAAACCCCCCCAATCAAAATCACAATTTGTTAAGTGGAAATTGGCAATAAATAAATAGGAACCAATGGGTTAAAACCTTTCAAAAATCTCAAATGGTGAACAATGAAAAATCTATTTAAAGCCCTATTACATGCAAACTCCACAAATGGTAGATAACCCTTTCCCAATCCAAGGTTCTTCTCTAATTGCCCCTAAAAATTAAATTTAAAACGTCCTTTTAAACCCACCTAAATTTTGCCCATCAGTTTGGGGGTGACAGATAGCAAAAACTTTTCGTTTGGGTTCCCAATTTTTCCCCCACAAACTCTCCAAAAATGCCCCAAAAAATTTCTCATCCCGAACACTAAAAATTGCTCCTGGGTATACCATGCGGATGCACTACCTCTCTAAAGAAAAATGAACAATGTGTATAGCATGATCAGTTTTATGACAAGGACCTAAATGAACCATTTTAGAAATCCATCTACAACCACAAAAATGGGGAAATCTCGACGCAAACCTAGGTCTTAGAATAATGCCTAACAAAAATCTAGGTCATTTCTATCCAAGCTCATGAGGAATGAAACTATAACTCATATAAACCAATCGAAGAGTCATCTAAGCAGGAATATAGCCGATAATTACTGTGATGTTGTTGCTATGGCTGGCATCAACAAAACGCATTCTCCAAGTCCCATCCTTCTTAGCAACCAAAATTCAAAGCACTGCACATGACTCATCTCTCCCCGCATCGACTCCCTTCTCCATTAATTCGTTAAACCACCCCTTGGTTCCTTTGCTCCCCTCCGGGAGTTACCTGTAAGCTGCTATGTTTGGAATCGATGCGTTCGGTACCAGGTCAATCTGAGTGCTCAATTACCATACAGTGATAAGATCACAGAACGGTATATTTTCTTTTGACTTATAGTAAATTATATTTTTCAATATTATATAGAAAATATAAAGAAATGATACTTAATGGTGTTTATTGTGAAAATACCTGGTTTTGAGGACCCAATAAGTAATTAAGACAATTTATTGAGGAGTTTTTTCACAAAATTTGTGAAGAGCGATCGAGGATTGCAAATAAAGGCCGCCGACCTTGGGCCGGCCTTAACAGTCCACGGCCGCCCGGCTTTTGAGCCGGCCTACATTTCCAAGGCCGCCGACTGAGCCGGCCTTGAGAACCGCCACATTACACCCCGGATATCCATTGCGAAATCTCTCCAAAATCCTACTTAGTTAATGGGCGTGACTCAATTCCTCATCAATCAACCTTATCCCCTCCTCTTTGATCTAGAAATAGGCACCTTGTGTGAACCTTGGGGGCATCTCCTTTTGTTTAAGATCCACTTTTGTTTTAGAATTCTTTTGTGTATTGATGTCCTTAGGGGGTGGCTTAGCATTCATTGTCTTTCTTTAAATTATTAGAAGTCCCTTAGAAACTTTAGATTGTTTATATTTTCTTTAATTCCTTACATTCATGTTTAGCCAATTTGTAGTTTGAAGAATGAATTTATTTTGCTTAAGTTTGCTTTCAATTGAAAGAAATTTGCGTGAAATCATTTTGGAAGTAGAAGTTCTAGAAGATTCTATGCTATTGTGTTCATGACTTATTTTACGTTTAGCATGGCCATTTATAGTTTATTCTTGTTGTTCCAATGAGGAATTCCATTACATCTATTTATTTAAATGTTTTTTATAATCATACAGAATTTCGAAATCATCCTTGTGGAAACATGATGAACCATAATTCAAACGAAAATACATTGGTATGCATTAGTTATTGGAAATTGAGACTGCGAATATCATATAGAAGTCCCGGCTATGAATTGTATTTTTAATTGAAAATCAATAGCATAGAAATGTTAATGACTCGAAAGAGAAATTTAGTTTTTCAAGAATTCCTAAGTAAGATTTAAGATTCAAGGAAAGCAGCGTTATTGAATTTTATTAGAATGTGGACCATAAGAGGTGTCATGCCATATTTTTATTAAATTTTTCACTAAGGATTAGGAGAAATTATTTAAAGATATAGGCAATATTTAATTTGGGAAATTTATGATTGTAATTAGAATCCTCATTGATTTGAATTAGCGGGAGCTATTTAAATTAAATGAGGTAACTTATGCGTTAAAAATTTGATAAAGGATTAAGTTTTGTTAATTTCTTGTGAAAATCCATATAGCTATGAGTTATATATAACTTGGAAGAACAATATGAATATAGTGAATTAGGGTGATTCTATTTCCCACCATCAATTCATCTTTTTACAAACACAATTCTCTTTTAGATTTAGTATAATTCATTGTCCAATTCTCATCAAAACATCATTGCCTAAATAATATAAAATTGATAAAGGATTTATTACTTAAATCAATCTTTTGGTTCGTAACACACGTCACTCACTATATTCGCTTGATCTACCAATCCGTACATCTTGCCGGTATTTATTCTTTGCCTCATTTTTTAATTTCTCTTTTTGCGTGGATCAAGTTTTTGCGCCTGTTGCCGGGGATTGATTAATAATAGACCATCTGCAGATTCTATTGTTAATTTAGGCGCAATTATTTTTGTTATGTTATTATTCTTTTATTTTTGTTCATTGAGTGATCGTTTGCCGTGTGGCTCTTTGAGGTTCTTTTTCAATATGCGCAAGAGTAGAAGTGCTGAACTTCTACCAATTAATCTTAAAGAACGCACCTTGCACCATTCTTAGAAGAGAGCAAGAAGAAAGGAAAAGAGATCATGGCATATGAGAACAACTATTGGATTCAGGGGGTTGGTAGGCAACTTCGGAATACCATACCTAGTTTATCCAGGTCTCCAATAAGAAGACCAAAACAATCAGGCTAACAATTTTGAATAAAACCAGCACTGTCGAAATGGTTCAATCAATCAATTTGGAGGATATCCACATGAATCCTGATGACATATTCAGAGTAAGTTTCTTCAATATTGTAAATCATGAAAAATAAAATAATGTAGCTGATGATGTAATTAGGCTACAAGCTTTTCGCTTTTCACTTAGAGAAAAAAGCGAGGCTGGTACAGATTCAGTTGCCACAGTAGACTCTATTAACCACTTGGGTTGATCTCACATCTAAATTTTTAAGAGTATTTTTCCCACCTGCTTGAACTGCTAAGTGAATAAATGATCATCACAAACTATCACTAAGTTTAGGGTGAATCACTGGTATGAAGCATGGAAAGAGTCAAGGAGCCAATTAAAGAATGCCCCCATCATGGATTACCAGATAATCTCCTTATGGAGATATTCTATCTCATTTAGATGAAACATTGAGATCTCTAGTAGAGCTGCTTCAAGTGGTGCTCTAATGAGTAAGACTAGTGAAGACGCTATGGCTTTGATGAGATAAATGGCCCTGCTAGTGCCCATAATTGCAACCATGAAAGATAAGTCTAAGTAGCATCCAATACATGGACACCTTATCAGATCGATGTTCTGCTCTTACCGCTCAGGTAAGCTAAAACTCACCTCTGCACCATCCTTTTAATGTTAATTCAAGTTGCTTGTTGTGATTTATGCTCAGTAAGCACACTCAACCTTGATGCCCATCTGAATACTTTTCCGCCTCATCCCAATGGAGAGCAAGTAAATTTGTCAATAATTTCCAAAGAGGAAATCAAGGACCTTATTCAAACCCTACAATCCAAGGGTGGCTAATCACCAAATTCTCATGAGAAAGAAAACAATGCACTTAAACCCCCTGAATTTTAAAGCAAGGTCCTAATCATAATACTCCCCAACAACAATATCCTAATCATAATACATCTTCACACAAGGTCAGTCTAAAATTGAAGAACTCATGATAAGTTATATGCAAAAGACTGAGCAAAATGTTGCAAAATCAACAAGACCACCATTAGAACTTGAAAATCAGACTTAGTCAAGAAATGGCTCAACATTGCGTAATAGACCATATTGGTCGTTTACCTAGTAAACGTGAAGCAGAATCCCCTAAGGTGTAAATGCTATTATGCTATAAGTGGTAAGAAGGGTGTTGAAAATAATAGGAAGATGTTAACCTAGAGAAAGAGAAAGGCAAATAAAGAAGAGGAACCAAAGCAAAATTCACCAAAAGTGCAACATATACCTCCTATTCCGTTCTCCCAGGAAGAGTTGAAAGCAACAGCAATTGGATTCACAATTTGCTAAAATTTTAGAAGTCTTTAAAAAATTGCAAATTAACTGTCCTTTTGCTGAGGCACTGCAGCAGAAGCCTCATGATCTATTTCAGAAGATTATCACTAAAGAAGAAAGAAGATTGAAGGAATGAACCAGTGATGCTTACAGGGGAATGTTCTATGTTCTTAACAAAAAAAATTTATCCAATTGGTGCCAAGAAAACAAAGAATCAGGGAAGTTTTACTGTCTTCCTGCACTAATTGGTATTTTTCATTTTGATAAAGTACTTAAATTCTGGTGAAAGTAAATTAATGCCTCTGTCCATTTTCAAAATCTAGGACTTGGGAGATTTGTAAGAGAAACGCACGTCACCTTACAACTTGCGGATAGAAGTGTCAGTACCCAAAGGTATAGTGGAGAATGACCTATAAAAGAGGACAATTCATCTGATCCTGTTGACTTTATAGTCTTGGAAATGGAAGAAGATAAGAAGGTACCCATGATCTTAAGAAATCCATCCTGGCAACAGATAAGGCATTGATGTGATTGAACAAGGTAAGCTTACTTTAAGAGTTATGGATAAATAAGTCACGTTTAATGTGGAATGAGCTATCAAAGAAATTTGATACTGGAAATCCTGTTTACTCTATATATAGTGGTGAAAGCTTTCCTTGAGTTCATGAGAGAATGAGGGTGGACACGATGGAGTCAGACCTTAGAATTTGGATAATGGAGGAGAGGAGATGAACCCCCAGCAGAACATATCTGAACAAGTTAATGAATTCATTCAATACTCGACACTATAGGACCCGGCACCACTGATAAGAAACCGATGCCGTCTTTGACATTACACCAACCCCCGTGCTTGAACTTAAACCTTTGCCCTGTCATTTAAAGTATGCTGTATCTTGGAACAAGAATACTTTTGCCCCCAATTAATCATTTCTTCTTGCTTTGACATTGATCAAAGCAACAACCTTTAGGCTGTTCAAAGAGAACATAAGAAGCTATCGGTGGACCATTGCTGATATTAGGAATTAGCCCTTCAATTTGTACTCATGAGGATATGTTCTTGAAAGCATCGTAAACCTAACCAGTACAACCACAAAGATGACTTAACCCAACACGTACGGAAGAGGAAAAAAAAAGATGTACTAAATTGTAAGATGCGCATTATTTTTTTGCCCAATATCGGAAAATAGTAAATGATAATCCCTGTCCAAAGTTGTACCTGAAAAGGTGTATGACTGTATACAAAATAGCTAATGAAATATTCTCCACTCGCACTGTAACTGGTTGAGAGATCTGTCTATAACTATAGAAAAACAGCATGATCTACCCGCAAAGATCATTTCCCCCTCCTTTATATCAGATGTTAGCAAAACCGTGCAGGGCATGAGATTATTACAGCTTTTAGATGGGTTATTCTGTTACAATCGAAATCCAATGCACCCTAGACCCAGATAAGATCCACCTTTACTTGTCCCTATGGCTCATTGCTTTTAGGAGAATGCCTCTTTGGTCTTGGTAAAGCACCCGCTACATTCAAGAGCATGATGTCCATATTTTCTTTCTACATGATAGAAATTTCATTGAAATAATTGCCATGGGATATTGTTCTGGTTTTGGGAGTTCATTGTCGAAACATGTCTAACAATTTGAGATGTTGCATAAAGATGCAAGGAACTAATCTGCTTTCTTAATTGGGAAAAAGCCATTTCATATGGTAAGAAGAGGGAAAAGTCTTAGGGCCACAAAGTATCTAAGTAGAATTTGAGTTGACAGGGCAAAAATAGAGGTGATAAGAAGCTACCACCCCCTACAACAGTGAAAGAATCAGAACTTCTTGGGACATAGCCTGGCTTCTATAGGAAAAATCAAGGACTTCTCGAAAAGCTCAAGACCCTTTGTAATTACTATAAAAAGATTCTGCCTTATTTTTTATGATAATTGTTGCAGGCATTTATTCTATTGAAGGAGAACTCACGACTGCTACAGTGATTGTTTGCACCTGATTGGGACTTCCCTGCGATTGATGTGCTATTGCCAGCGACTTATGCAGTTGGACGGTAACTTGGCAATAGAAAGATAAGTCTTTTCATGGAAATACATGCATAGAACCTTAAATGAAGGCCCAAAGGAATTATACCACAACTGAAAAAGAACTTTTAGCAGTTATATTGGAAGCGATAATTATCGCCTTACCTAATAAGTTCTAATCATAGTAATAGACTGGTCCATGCTGCCCTAAGTAATTTATTTGCGTAAAGTTGATGCTAAACCTAGTTATTCAATGGATTTCCTACTCCTGCAAGAATTTAACTTGGAAATTATAGATACTAAGTGGAATCTGAAAATGTGGTGGCTGATCAGTTACCCCGTCTGATCTAACTTTTTTTTATTCACCCTATAATGAAAAGTTCCACTTATGAACAATTCAATAGTAGTAGAAGTGCCAAGATTACCTTGGTATGCATGATATCGTTAATATTAGGTTGAAAGCAAAATCACTCCATAAGGTTTATCCTACCAATAGAAAAAGAAATTTTTACATGATTGTGAAGTTTTATTTTTGGGATTAACCATATCCTTGTAAAAATTATGCTGACCAAATAATTAGACGAATCGACCTGAAAAGTGAACAGCTTAGCCTTTACACATTGTCATTCTTGAGAATGAGGAGGCACATTGGGTATGGAAAAAAGCGAGCAACAATTTTTATCTTGCATTTTATTGCCCATTTTGGTTGCCTGGATTGTTAGAAACTTCATTATGACTTATGCTCAATGCCAAAGGACTGGCAATATTTCAAGAAGACAGAATTACCACAAATCATATACGTGAAATTGTAACTTTTTGCGTTTGGGGAATCGACTTCAGGGTCCTTTCCCTCATCTTTTTTCAAACCAAATATATTCATTTAGCTTTGATTATTTTCGAAATTGGTAAGGCAGTTGCCTCTACAAACTACTGACAGCTGGGTTGTCATTAAATTTTTGAAAATGAATATTATTTTTCAAGATTTGGGTACGCTAGAGCTATAATACGTGAGGAACCATTTTTGTTACAGCAATTTGAGAAATTATGATTAAAATATGGATTACATCACAAAATTGCCCCGCCTTAAACATCCACAAAGAACGTGTGGAACAGTTGAGTATCCAATAGAAATTATGCGAATCTTAGAGTGAAAACTGTCAATGCATCTTGAAAGGATTGGTCTTTAAAACGTGATTATGCAGTTGTGGGCAATAAACATCATTTAAAACACTTATTGAATGACCCCCTAAAGGATTGGGTTTGTAAATCATGTCACCTACCCGTAGAGCTTGAGCACAAGGCATACTAGGCCAAAAAATACCTTAAACTTTGAGTTCAAGCTGCCGGTGAAAAGGTTGCTCCAATTGCATCCAAATGCCGAGATGAGAGAGAAGCATATGAAAATGCGAGAATTTACAAGGAGAGAGCAAAGCGGATGGCATGATAAGACCATCTTACAGCGGAGTTCTGCCTGGATCAAAGAGTCTTTATTGCAACTCCGCGATTGAACTATTCCCAGTTAAGTTGAAATCACGATGTCTGGACCATTTGACATTGTTAATGTTTTATCCCTAATGGGTCAGTTGAAGTTGAAGGCAGAAACAACCGTACTTTCAAGGTAAAACGTTATCTTCCTCAAACATTACTAGAGGGGAACATGTTTGATAGAAATGCCCCAACTGTGGATTTAAAAATTTAAACAAAATTGAACTGAAAAGTCGGCTAGCGACAATAAACTAAGCGCATTCTGGAGGGGCACCCATGCTCAATAAGTATATACACTAGTGTGTTAATTCGTTACAAAAAAAAAAAAAAAAAAAGAAAGAAAAGAAACATAATTCAAGGCTGGAGAGAGCCGCCGTGCATTCAAGACTCCTCCAAGGATGACAGAACCCCCAATATAGGGTGACTCTTTGTACCTAAGAACAATTTATAACCAGGGAAGTACTCAGTATTTTCAATTTCTTCTGCATGTGTCATTCTTGCCTTAATTTGTGATAATATTAGGAACAATGAGGACATGTCCAATTTAAGTGTGGGGGAAGGATTTATAAATGGAGAAGTATATTATGGCACACAGTGATCATGGAGCTTACAAATCCCAAGCTTTATTTAATGTCCTTAAATTGAAATCCCGAAATTGACCTTGATTGGGGCCCGACTCTCGCCAACTATTTTGACTATTTACTAAGGTAAAAATTTATTAGTAAAATCGCTAGAGAACGGTTTTACCCTATGTTTACCTTTGAACTTGAGAATTGGAGTCCTTAAGTTTGAAAAACAACCAAGCAAGTTTACGTCAGGAAAAATAGTCTAGGGATAAATCTTCTTGAAATTTCTTTGAGATACCTAACACCTAGTGAAAGAGGTAAATGAAATATTTTTTACTTAGTGATGGCCTTAAAAAAAAAAGAGCCTTTATCTCTCCAATATCTCAGGAAAGTGATAAAGAGTATCATCAATCATAAATGTTTATGTGTGGGTAGATTTCGTAGGTCCCTTTAAAACCTCACTTAGGCGATGAGCCTAGATGTGCCGACTCCATTAACTCACAGATAACGAGAAGGGCGGAAAGGCAAGAAAAATAGTACTTTAAGAAACCAGGTTTGACAGGCAGCTTTGGTCCCTCAGAAGAGTGAAGTCACACTCCGGCTGTCAATTAAGGCAAAAAAAAAAAAAAGGTGAGAAATTCAGGAAAACAATGGAAACCATATGCTTCAACGTCCCTTGTTATCTTGTTTAGAGAAGTAAAATTGTAGGGAGATGAACTTGCTAATACCAATGTAGTTTATATGAATGTTGTGGCCTTGGGGGATAAGTAATTGTTTTCGATTGTTAAACACTGGGATTAAAAAATCTGTTGTGTTAGATAACTACTAGAAGGTCCAACTAATATACGAGTTACAAACTACCATATGGTCAAACAATGGTCACCAGAAGTTAATGTGGATTGCTCCTGTTTAAAATCAAGTATTTTGCTTGGAGGGCAACAAAAGTTCAAGGTGTGAGGATGTTGATAAGATCACATATACGTAATTTTTCTTTTGGACTTATATTAAATTTAATTCAGTATTATAAGAAAATATAAAGAAAGATACTTAATGGTGTTTATTGTGAAAATAACAGATTTTGAGACCCCCAAAGTAAATGTACAATTTATTGAGGATTTTCACAAAATTGAATGAACGAGCAGGAGGCCTAGTAAGGTCCGACGCCCGTGGGACGCCTACATTCAATGCTTCGGCTTTGATGCCGGGCCGTAGAAGCCGCCTTGAACCGGCATCATGACTCCCGTTAGCCTTGCGAATACTCTCCAAAATCGTAGCTTATTTATGTTGGCTTGCTGGACGCAAAGCCTCATCAATCAACCTTATCCCCCTACTCTTTGGAATCTTAAGATAGCCCCTTGTGAACCTTGGGGGCATCCCCCTGGGTTTATAATCGCCTTTGTTTAGAATCCCATTTTGTTTTAGGAATCTGTGAGTTTTTGGATTCTTTGTTGAGCGATTTGTCTTGCTTTGAAATGTATTAGAAGTCCCTTAGATTACTTAGGAGTTTATATTTTTCTTTAAGTCCTTACCATTGTCATGTTATTATACCAAGTTTAGTTTGAAGAAAAAGAATTTTGGCTTATTTGCTTTCAATTGTAGAATTCGAGAAATCTTTTGGAAGTTGAAGTTCTTAAAAATTATAGCTATTTTTTTCATTTTTTTTATTTTCTTTTATCCTTTATTTTTATTCTTGTTTTCAAAAAAATTCCATTACTCTATTTTTTTCAATTGTTTTTTTTTAAAACAAAACTAAAGGGTTTTAAATCATCCTTTGGGAAACTTTTGAAGCCCAAAATTTTAAAAAAAATGATCAAATTTTATCATTTATAAAAAAATGTAGAAGGGTTTTTTTATAAAAGTCCTGCTATTTAAATTTTATTTTGTAATTGAAATCATGCAAAAAAAGTAAATGCTCGAAAAAAAATTTTTGGTTTTTTTCAAATTCCTAATAAAATTTTTAAAAAATTTAGTAAAGCACGTTATTGAAATTTTTAAAAAATTTTTCCTAAGTTTTCATGGGAATATTTTTTTTAAATTTTTCACAAAGGGGGTTAAAAAATTTTTTTAAAGATATTGGAAAAAATAAATTTGGGGAAAATTTTTTGATTGGGAATTAAAAACCCTTTTTATTTGAATTAGCGGGAGCTATTTTAAAATTTAAAAAGGGGTAACATTGTTTTAAAAAATTATAAGGTTTTAAATTTTGGGGAAATTTTTTGGAAAATCCATATAGCAAAGTTTTTTTAAAAAAGGGGAAAAATAGATTAGTGGAATTAGGGGGGTCTATTTCCCACCATCCCAATTTATCTTTTTTTAACAAAATTTCCTTTTTTGCTTTTTGTATAAATTTATTAAATTTTTCATAAAAAAATCATTCCCCCAAAAAAAGTAAAAATTTTATATAGGTTTATTACTTAACAATTTTCGGGGTTTGACACCTTCTCTCCTATTTACTTGACCCCATCCGTTTCAACCCTTCCCGGGTTTTTTTTCAAAGCCATTTTATATCTCTTTTTGCGTGGATCAACAGGTGGTAAACCCTTTTTAAACTTTCAAGAAAACTCTTTAAAAATTTCCCGCACAAAAGACCAACCACACTGCAAGAGTAACAATTCGTTAGTAGCAAACTTTTTCCCTTTAAAAAAAACCAAAAAACATAGTTTGCTTCTCACAACCCCCTGCTCACTAACCCCTCTTTGCCACACAACTCTCCTTTTGCAAGCTCCCCTCTCCTTTTCACTCACCACCAAATTTTCCCCCCTTCAACTAGCCCCCACCTTTCCACCTTTTCCTCTCCTTTTCCTTTGATTTGGACTTTTTTTTCCATTTCTTCTCATTGTCTTTTCTCCCCCCACTCCCCTCCTTTTTTCACCACCTTGTTTTTTTGCTGCGGTTTTAAAGCAAAAACTGTCCTCTCATTTTTTGGGGGTTTTAAATTTTTTAAGATTAAAGTTTTTCCCCTGGTAACAAGGGATACTTGTTAAAAACCCTCAGAACCCTTTTACAAATTGCCTCCCCCCCCAAACAACACTACATGCTTGCATTGGCACCCCTCACAAAAAAACCCTCATCCCATACCAAACCAAATTTTAAAACCCCCAATCAGGCTTGCTTACCCCCTTAGCTCACCACATTTCAACCAAAAAATTTTTATGGGACAAAAGGGTGTCAAATTTTTTGACCCCGGGCCTAAAAACAATAAAATTACTCCACATTGGTGAAAACCCCCCCCATCAATAATAAAAAAACGGGGGATCTCCTAGAAACACTAAAATGAAATATATTCCCCCCCTTTCCCCCTCCTTTTCCCTTCCCCTTTCACCTCCATTCAAAGCTCTTTTTTCACTACTACCACTAGCCTTCCCATTCGGGCCCCTCAATCACTACATCCCTAAGGGGCATATCCTTTTTTCACTATCCCCCCACCCCCTAAACCCTCCATCATCCGAAAAAATCACCACACCCTATTTGGGACATGACAGCAATATGGCCTCTATTTTACTTTTAAAAACCATAAAAATTTACTTTTTCTAGAAAAAAAAAATTTTTGGGGTTCCCCTTTTTTCCAGGGGTAGAACCCGCTTTCCCCCCCCTTTTGTTTGGGGGGGAAAGGCTTTTCTTTTTTTTTTCCCTGGTTATCTTCCAAGGGGGTAAACCCCTTACCCGTTGAAATCGTGCCTACTACACCCTTCCGCGGGGCTTTTTAACCTTTTAGCCGGGAAACCCCTATCCCCCAAAATTTTACAAATGCGCAATTCAACCACTTTTTGGGGTTTCTCATTTAATCCACAAAAATCTACCATTGTAGCCTCCAAATTTTTCCCCAAAATTTCGCCCTAATCAATGACTTTTCCCTTTTTCCCTTTAAAAAAACCCTCTACACTTCCTTCCCCCCCCCCAAGTTTGCAACTTGTTTTGCAATTTTTGATAGTAATATGCAGGGGGAAACCGCTTTTTCATCACCCCTTCATCTCTTTCCCCCAAACCCAATAGGGTTTGGGTTTGCCACTTTCCCTCTTTCAACATTTAAAATTTTTTTCCCCCCACACTATAGCATAAAAGGGAAAAATTTTAAGGGGGGGAATTTCCTTTCTTTCTCCCCATAGTTGTGCCCCAAAAAAAAAAACCAACTCCCCCTTTTTCCCCCATTTTAAATACGCCCCCGGGATCATTCTTTCCCTTAGAAAGGGGGAATCCACTTTATGCACTCAATTGATCACCCTCTTTCCTATCTCCTCTATCTTCCCCTTTTCCCGCCCTCTATTCCGAAAAACAAACCTCTATAACTCCCAACAAAGGCTCTTTAAAGTCACACCGTCATTTTCACTCCCCCCCTCGGTACTTTTCCCCAAAAGACTCTCCCCTTTCGCCCTTTGGGAAAACATTTGTGGATTTCTCTAGTCTTTACTAAAACCCTCTCATGAATTTTTTTTCCCTTCCCTCTTGGAATTCCTCTTCATTTTCCCCTCAAAAGCCCAATTACTAAAAAAACATCAAACTTCCCCCTCACCTTTTTGGGGAAAAATTTTCTCGACATAGTTTTCCCCCAGAAAAAATTAGTACTAAAAACAAATATATAAAAAAAATAACCCCAAATACACCCTTACGGGTTTTGCTCAAATGAAAGTTTTCACACAGTCAAATTGGGATTCCACAAACAACGATTTTATCACTCACCCCAATTTTTCCTCTTCCAATTCTCTTGGGGAAAAAAACCCAACTACACCAATTTCCCCTTCCCTAATTTTAAAAACCCAAACCCAGGTTTGTAAAAATTTTTCCCCTTTTTTTTTTAAACCCAATTTTTTTTTTTTTTTTCTATTTTTAGCCTTTGATCACGTTTCTCTTTGCTTTTTTTTTTCCCCTTTTTTTTTTTTTTTATCGTGACTTTTTTCTTTTTTTTTTTTTAAAAATCCCAACCCAGTAAACACACACAAAACAAAAGACATTTAATATTGGGGAATTTAACCCCATAATTGATATGGGAAAGATTGGGGGTTTGGGTTTTTGATTTTAAAACCCTTTCCCCAACCAACTTATTTTTGACAAACCAAAACTCTGATACCAAACTGTACAACCATGGGCCCAAACCCTGACGAAACCCAATACCAAAAAAGTTCGGGAAAAATTTGTTGCCCAGGACCCCAAAAACATAAATGGAAACCGCGACCCGTTGCCTATAACAGACAAGAACCTTGGGTATTTTTTTTTTTAAAAATTTTAAGGGCCAACAATTTCGGGAAAAGAAAGACCCCATTGATAATTGGGATAACGCCACAGAAATCAATCTGATAAGTTCGAATTGGTTCTTGAAGAACCAAAGGGGTGCCTCTCAAAATTTTTAATTTTCAAAATTATTTTCTATTGTTATAAACCCTAGGGCTTTTAAACTAGGGTTAAAATTTCGGTAAAAACAAGTCCAAAACGATGTATTTTTAGTTAAGTGCCCAAAAAAACGCGAAACATAACAAGCGGGCCGACGGGGGATCCACTCGTGTACACCCCTGAAATTTGGGGCCGTATACTTTTTTGTGCAACCTCTGGCAACATACCCCCCCCGGTTTTATTTTGGGGCCCGGTGTATTTTTCTGTGCAACTTCGGGCAACATACACCCCGTGTACTTTAGCCGTGTATCTGTCTGTGGATTTGCTTGACCCCATACACGGCCGGCCTTAAAAATAAAACGCCCTCTTCAACCCCCGGTCCAGTAAAACTTGTACAAAAGAAAGGGGGTTTTCCAATGGTTTTTCCAATCCTTTTCCAACTTCATGATTGCCCAACCCTTTTCTGCTTCATGGACAACCTTTATCAACTCTTTAAGTGCTTCCTTAATCTTTTTGGGGCCCCGATTTCTTAGGGTTTGGGCCCCGGGCGGAAATTTCCCAAGAGGATCCACATTTCTTCTTTCGGCTTGGCTCTCACCCCAGATCTCATCAATATGACTCCTAGAGAAGAAATAAACAATACAACAAAGAGGGAATCGAAAAGACTCCCCAATTCCCCTTCGTCGCACTCCCACAATTCCACACGTAAATTGAAAAGTTTTCTAATATGCAAAAAGGGCCTCTTAAAACCCTCTTCAAAGAAAGATTTAACTTGCTACCCCTAAGGTTAAAAAAGTGGTCAAAATTAAAATTTTTCCCCTTTTTAAAGGGGCTATCCAAAAATGAAAATTACAAGGAAATAAAAAGTGCCCCAAAACCAAATACAACCAAAAATATTTCATAAAACAATTAAAAAGTACAAAAAAATCATAAGTCTTCATAAATTGATGCCTCGAAAGGGAAAAAAACCCATAACGGGTCTTTGATTGTCACTCAAAAAATTTTTCTGTGTCCATAAATTTTTTAAAGGACATATTGGCTTCCCAGGGAGAACTTTTAAAAGGTACCTGTAAGGTTTTTCTCAAAAATTTATTAGAATAAAAATATAAAGAAAAATATGAGTGATTTGGATCATCATCCAAATCATTCACACCTTAAAATCTTGAGTATCCATGCCTTCCTTCTTACAAGTAAATAGCTAAATTCCTACATTAAAGGGTTGGTAAAACCCCTAATTTTTTAATACTTCAATTTGTATCATGTCATCAATTTTCTAAAAACCCCCCAAAGGTCATAAGCACTTGGGGGCCCAAATTTTTTTAGGAAGAGCCCTTGAACCTCTTTCAAAAGTGGGCCCAAAAAAAAATCAAAAAAACAAAAAAATTTTGTTTTTTAAACCCTTTTTTTCCACCCCTTTTGTTTTTTAACTTTCCCTTTTTAAATGTTAAAATACTTTTTCTTGGATTCCATTTTTGAGACCACAAATCCATTAAGCTCTCTTTCTATTATTGGGGAATATCATATCCTTTGGGGTATTGGTTTTAAAATTTAAAAACCCCCAAAAAGTTTTTTCATTAAATGATGAAATTTACCTATGATGGGGGTCAAATCCAAAAAAAAAAAAAACCTCCCAAAAAAATTTATATTTGCGTATAGTATGAGTAAGCGTATCCAAAAAGGGTTAATTTTAAAAATTTTTTTTAAATTTAAAAAGAATAAAGAGGGAAAAAAAAAAGGGGGGGGGTTTTTTTGTGAATCAAAAAAAATTTTGGGAAAAAAGATAATAAAAAGAATATTTAAAAACCTACCAAAAGGGAAACAAGATAGTTTAATTCTAAAATTTACTTGATTTCAAATGTTTTCATTTTTATTTTTTTAAAAAATTTGGGTTTTTTTTTAAAAAAGCCCCTAATAACCTACTCCCTTACTTCTTCGTAATAAAAAAAATCTTTGTTACTTCTTTTTTTCGTTTTGACAACCCTAAAAAAAGCTTTTAGGGTTTTAACTATCAATAGCATTAAAAACAAAGAGACCACCAATTCAAACCCGTAATTTTAAAAAATAACCATTTAAACAAGATCAAACATCTCCAAAAACATAATTCATCATCTTTTTTTAAAAATCAAACATTTTTTTTTGTCCCCGAACTAGAACCAAACAAACAATTAAAGGAAATTTTACCCCGGGTTTTTTGACAATAATTAACTTGCTAATTGATAAAGAGCCAAAAATCCCCAAACAAAAAAGAAAATTTTGACAAAATTTCCCCGAAAATATATCAATATCCAAAAAAAAGAATAATTAAAGAAAAACTCGTTAAAAATCTCACAATTGGGGAGAATTTTAAAATTCAATGCCCCCCTTTGGGGTAGAAAATCCCTTGCACACATTTCATCAAAAAAAAACGAAAATTAAAAAATAAAAACTTTAAAACCTTTTTCCCCCCCTTTTCCCTTTCTCTCCCCCTTTCCCCCCTTTTTGTCCCCCCAAAAATTCCAATTTTTTAAACTCCTCGGGGGTTTCTTCTTTTTATATTGTTAAGGGAAAGGCAAGGATCTTTTTCTAGGGAAGAAAGGAAAATTTTTTCCCTTTTTGGTTTAAAAACCGAGAAGTAAAAAACGCCGCCGGCAAGCCCAAAACAGGGGGTTTTTGGGGGCAAAACCGTCCCTTTCCCCCTGTGTATAATTCACATATCCTTCCGTTCCATGGGCCCACGGCTTTTAACCCCGGGCCCGATCTCAAGTCGTCCTTTCCCCTGGTTGAAAGTTCCCCAATTCTAAAAATTGGAAAATCTTCCCCCTTTAATTTCCCCCCCCGGCTTCAACCCCAAAGTTTCCACCACCCCAAAACACGAGCCGGGCCCCCTCCGTTATAGTCCACTTTCCATTTTTTGTCAGGGGTATACTTTCACCCCGGCCTTTTTACAAACCTTTCTCCTTTTAGACAGATCACGGGCTTTTATTTTTTAAACGTGTTTTTTCCCCCGGGGTTCTTCAAGAAAATCCCCCGGGGGCGTGTAAACCCCAACCAGGATTTTTCCCGGGGGTTCAAAACTAATACAAAGGCCCCGGGACTTAAAAACACGCCCATGTACTTTTCCCCCGGGGGTGTAAACCCTTTCCCCCTTTTATTCCCAAAATTTAAAAGGGGCTTCTTAATTTTCTTGAATTGCCCCCCTTTTTTTCCTTTTTAAAAAGATTTTTTCACCCAAAAAAAAAATTTTTCCCCCTTTCCCTTTGAAATTTTTATAAAATCAAAAATAAATTAACACAATTCAACATAAAGATTGATAAAAAAGGGTCTATAAAAATTTCCCCCCCCATTTTAAAATTTTTGCTTGCCCAAGCAAATTAAAACAAATCAAATTTAAAAAAACCCTCAAGAATTTTTAAAAAAATTTTTTTTATCATTCCAAGCATCTATTTTTGTTTAAATTTGACTTTAAATTTTTAAAGTCACTACTTTTAACCCCAAAAAGGGTTTTATGGACAAATTACGATGGACAAAATTTTTAAAACTAACAAAAAAAAAAACCTTTAAACCCCCTTTTTTTAAAAAAAAAAATTTTTTTTCCAAAAGTAAAAACTTAACCACTGGGGAAAAAACTTTTGTTAAACTTCTTTGGTTTCACAAGTATATAATCCCCTTTCAACCCTAAAGTAAAAGTAAAACAACTCTTTCCAAGGGTTTTCTCCCCTTTTTTTTAAAAGTCTTTTTTAAATTTAATAAAAATTTTCATTCATTGTTCTTTTTTTTTAATCAACTCTTTTTTGATGGTTTTTTTTCCCCCCTTTTTTTTATAACTTTTCCTTTTTTCCCCCTTTAAAAATTTAAATGAGTTCATTGATCACACATCCCGACTCCCTCACTAAGTGAGGGGGTTTTTAGATACCCTACGGGCCTTCCCCCTCAACTTCAAGTTTTTAATACTCCCTTTTTTCCCAAAATTTTTTAATTTTTGGGGTAATGGGAAAACTTTATTTTTTTATTTTTTTTTTTTTTTTTTTCATAACAATTTAAAAAAGTAACAGTTGCAAAATAACCAAATAAATTTTTTATTTTTTTACTTTTTGGGGTCGACTTCCCCCTTTTGACTTTTCCCAAATTTTAAAACTAAATACAAGGGAAAATTTTTTTCTTAAAGTTTCACTATTTAAATTTTTAAAACCAAATATTCAACACAACATGGGGGTAAAGCTTTGAACAATAAAATTTTCCCCTTTTTTAATGAAAATTTCGATTTTTAGTACAATCTCCAGTTTTCATGAAAATTTTTTTAAAAAATTTTGGCTTAAAAATTTTTAAAGGGAAAAAATTTTAAATTGAGTCAATTCTCTTTTTTCTATATTTTTTATCCTCTCCCCCACACTTAGCTTTTAACAGTGTCCTCCCCTTTTCCCCACCTTTACACAATTAAAGGGGAAACAACCAAGGGGAAAAAAAAAAATAAAGAAAAGGGGAAACTGGTACTTTCCCGGGGATGAAAATTCATCTGTATATAACCCTTGGCAGCAAAACAAAAGAAAAAAAAAATTTGAAAAAAACTAAAAAAAAATAAATTGATAGGGTTCCTCTCTTAAACCCCTTTTTTTAACTGTTTTGGCTAAGTTCCGAAATTTAAAACGCAATTTCCGGGGGTTAAACGGTTTTTTTTTCAATATTACAATTTTAAATCCTTTATAAAAAATTTAAACGATCCATTGGGCTTTTAATTATTACCTTTTTAAAACTTGGGGTCTAACTGCCCCATGGGAAAAATTTTTTAATGAAAAAAAAGGCCCAAAACCCCCGGGATTGGGAGTTTTTTTCCCGGAAAAAAAAATTCCCAATCAGAAAAAAAAGGTAAAATTTTTGACCTTTAAAAAAATTTCTTTCGAGAAATCAGCTTGTACTCCAATCCTTCCTCTTGGTTTGGGGTTTTTTTCCTAAAAATTTTTGATTTCTCGTTTAAAAACTTCTGCCTTTTCCTTTGGGTTTGGGGGTGGTATGTGGGGGAAGTGCGATAAATGACCCTGTTTTTTTTTAGTAATTTTCCCCACTACTCTATTACAAAATGGTGCCACATCACGATAAAAACCCTTGGTGCCCGAACCTAGCAAAAATATAAATTTTTAACAAAATCCACAACAATTTTTGGCACATTAGTTCGGGTGTTTTGGGCTTCCACCCTTTTGAAACTAATCCACACAAGAAGGATGAAAATTTCCCCGAAAGAAAGGGGGAAAAGGACCCATAAAGTCAATACCCCATAATTAAATATTTCTAAGCAAAAATAGGGTAAGGGGCATTTGGTCTCTACGCCCTAATTGCCAATTTTTTGACATCGTTCACAAGATTTGCAAAACAAAAAGAATCACGAAACAATGTAGGCCAAAAAAAAACCACACCCTAATACCTTTTGAGTTCCTCTTAGGGCCAAGTGCCACCACATCATATGATACAAAATTGCAAACAGAAGGAATATCGTCTTGAGAAAAAACCTTCTAATGACTATCAGCACAATGTTTCACAAATATGGATCATCCCTCATAGTACTTAGATCATTTTTAATTTTATCTTTTTGACCCCCTAACAAATCACTTGGTAGTGTCTTAGTAACTAAATAGTTGACAATATCAAAACCAAAAATTGTCTTTTGAATAAAAAAGAGATACTCTTTGGAAAATCTTTTGATGGGGGGTTGCCCCTTTAAACGATGGTATTCTATTGAGGGGTGGCAACTAAGTTTTCAACCCTTTCCCATGGGTTTTCCCAGATCAAACTCTTGTAACAAGGTTCCTCGAAAAATTTTGGGTTTTGCCTCCTTCTTCGCGAGTGGATTGAGAGCTGCATGTCAGAGTAAAAAATTCCCTTAGTACGAAGTAAATATGATCTAATTTTTTGTAATGCAAAACAACAGCCAAGAGTTTTTTTTCCGTGGGAATAGTTGCTTTAGCATTATCCAATGTTTTGAAATTTTAAATACATGAGAAGCTCTTTTTAACTCTTTGGCCCAAAAACGACTCAACTGCATAATTGCTTTATCACCCAATAATTTTAAAGGGAAGGTTTCCGTCAGGGGATTGGATGATTGGAGCAGAAAAAACTTTCCCTCAATGTTCAAAAGCGTGTTTAAGCCCATCGAACTGAAATGTCACTTCTTTTTGCGCAATCGACATAGGGGGTTTAGTAATTTTTGGAAAAACTTGATAAGCGTCATAGAATCCTGCCCCCAAGAAAAAAAGCAATTTCCCTACACTTACGGGGGAAGGAAAGATTTAATCAATTTACCTTAGCTTTATCGACTTTAACCCCTTAGGGGATACAAATTTTACCAAAAGAACTTTGTTTTAACATAAAGGACTTTTTCAAATTTAACAATTCTTATCTTACTCTTTGAAGCCTTTTTTAAGGTTTGTCAAAATGAATCAAAAGAAATTTCCATAGACGGGGAAGTCATCTATGAAAACCTCATATATTTTCCACTAAAATGAAAAAATACTAACCATACACCTTTGGAATGTGGTGGGGGATTGAAGTCCAAAAGGGACCTTTGATATGCAAAATACCAAATGGGGCACCTGAAGGAGTCTTCCTTGATCTTCCCCCAAAGCCACTGGAATTTGATGAAAAAACCCGAATAACCATCAAGACAACATAGTGAGAAAGGCCACCAAACGTTCAAGCATCGATCAAGAAAAGGGAAAAAGGAAGTGATCTTTTTTTAGTTGCGCATTTTAAATTTCCCGTAACAACACAAAACCCCCCATCCTTTTTGAACCCAGTAGGAAATTTAAATCACCATCAGAGTTTTCAATCACAGTCAAGCTGTTTTCTTTGGGAAAAACTTGAAATTGGGTTTCCCCTTTGCTATGAAAAATTGAAGACATATGCATCGAATTTAAAAATCTCTTTCTTAACTACCTCCATCATAGGCGGGTTTTAAATGACCTGAACTCCCTTGAAGGTTTCAATTATCTTCCTTAAACTGTGCATGCATGTGGAGGGGCTTAGTCCTTTGTATCGCATGGACCATAATGGCTTTTTTATACTCTCTTAACACCCAACAACTTTTCTTCTTCAAAGACTTAGTTTTTAGAGACATCCAGCAAAGAGTCTCATTTTCCCTAAGAAATGAACTTTAGATGTTTGGTAAAGGGGGTTTTAATTCCCCTTTGGTGCCTGCACAATAGAGGGAAAAGTATTTGTTAAAAGGGGGTAAATTGTAGGGCCATCATACCTGGGAGGTTTTTTAAAGTTTTCCAACTCCCAAAACATGTCCGCAAAACAAAGGTAATACAATTCTCCTTAAGTTTTTTTTAAAGTATTAATAGTAAGACTCCCATTAAGCACAATTTTCAACTCATCACGTTATCAAACAAATGTACCTGTGTTTTAAAGGGGCAATAAAATCCCCAACAAAAACAGGGAAATCACTAGGATATTCAGGCACATAAATTTAAATTTTAAACACCACCCCTCAAATTCCATAGTGAGTTACCGTCATGTACATCAATTTTCTTCTGGATGCTTAAGAAAAAGGTTCCCCAATAATATCATTTAGAATTTCGAGAATCATCATTCTCCAGTCAGCACATAAAAAAACGCAGGGAAAACAACCCATTAAATTGTCTAAAACCTTCAGGACTCCCAGGATAGAATTGGACCATAACAAATTAACGAAAACCTTTTCCCTTTAAGGGGGCCAACATTCAAGCATTGATAAACAACAAAGCATAAAAATTATTGAAGCCCTAAAACCACATAGCTTTACGATTCCAAGATACCTTTTTGGGGGGAAGGAATGGTAAACATACGACCTTAATTTTGGGGGAAAACTTTTCGAAGGTAGCTAAAAAAATTTTCACCCTACTAATCTTTTTTTCCTTTTAACTTTCTTTTGTTATGCAAATTTTTTGAGAAATTTAGCATAAACAGGGACTTCCTTAAATTTCACCAGAAAGGAATATTTACCTCAACTTTTTGAAAAGTTTCAAAAAATCCTTTTTCTTCACTTCATTTTGGGTTTTTGCAATCTAGAAGGGAAAGGAGGGTTGTTGTGATTTTCCTTTGGGGGTTCAACGAGGATCTTTTGTCTGGTTGTTCTGCTAGCTTGGGGTTTTCAGCTTTTCTCATCTCTTTCTCAAAATTGTTCGTGTCCTTTCCATTTGATCCCGCAAATTTTTTTCCCCTTCTCAAAGGGAATTGCATTAGCTCTTTTTCTTGGGTTTTTTGATAGTTTTGGAAGGGAACTTACCTTGAGTTTCTAATGTTTATAGAAGAACAAGTTGGCTTTCCTGATTTTCCAATTGGAATGCTTGCTTTGTTTCCTGAAATGTTTTGTATTAACAGCAAGTGATTTAACAATTTCCTCAAAGTTCTTTAAGTGGAAGCAGCTTGTGGTACTTGGTTTTTATGGCTTGGGTTGGAATTGTTGGAAATTTTGTGGTTTATTCCATATATAAGTTAGGAATCCCTCCATCTAGGGTTATAAGTATTCAGTAGGGATCATATTTCCTTTGTGGCTGTCCGGGAACCTCCTACGCATTGGCATCTCATGATTTTCATCTTGCAATAAGGGACACATGTCGTGGGAATTTAAAAGCACACAAATTTCCCCAAGCCTCACCTAAGTTATTTCCCCAAAAGCTATTGCTGCACAAGGGGGGTTTGGTTAGAAATTTGATTTCAAGGTTAGAAAAAAATTACCCCATTTACCTTCCTTGAAGATGTTCATGCCTATACCCAAATTGTTGCGAATTAGCACTATAATGGAGATAAAACCCCCTTACCAAGGGTTTTTTTCACTAGGCGCCTCCCCTGCAGCATCCATCATCTTTCCCTCCATCGGGGGCAGCCCTTTAAGAATATTGGGTGGAAGTTTTCGATATCCCGTTTTTGGGCAACTTGCACAAAGTTGCTTAAACCCCTCCCATACCTGAAGGTCTCGGGGTCCCTCTGTTTGATACCAAAATCTCTCCCTTTTTACCCCAACTTTTGACGGGGGAAAAAATTTGTCTAAGAAGAGCCTCACCATATTTTTCCAAGTGGTTTTAGAACCGGAGGGAAATAAAAAAACCCAAACTTTAGCTTTTTACTTAAAAAAGGGAAAAACACGTAACTTGATTTTATCATCGTTTTTTTCCTTTCGGCCTATACTAAACACACTATTGGAACTCTTCCAAAAGTTTATGAGGATCTTCATTCTCAGACCATAAAGGTGGGGGAGCAAATGTATCAACCCCGATTTTTAAATCGAATTTAACACAGTTTTGGGGTAGTGAAACAAAAAGGGTTTTTGATTCACACCGGGGCAACCCAAATTTTCCCGAATTTCTCCGGGGTTTGCCATATCCTTTCTTTTTTTAGAATAAATGATGAATCAACAAATCCATGCCAAATTTTAGTCGAGGGGGATCTAGCTTCTCTTCGCAACCTCTTTGATCTTTTCAATCTTTGATTATAATGAGGCCCTGTAGAAAACGAGTCATACAAGAATAGAAAAAAATTTGAACCAACCCCGGCACGGGGCCAAAATTTTTAGGGGGTCGAATCCAACAAAAATAAAAACCAATCCTAACAATTATATGATTTTCGTATATATAAGTAGGGTCGTACCATAGGGATTTTTTTAAAAAATATTTCTTTCAAAGAGAATAAAGAGGAAAAGAAAAATGGGGGGTTTTTTTTGTGAATCAAAATAAAATTTTTAAACAAGATAATAAAAAAGAATATGAAAAAAGCCTAGCCAAAGGGAAACAAAAAAAAGTTAATTTTAGGGAAATTTATCATTTATGCGAATGTTTTTTTATTCTTATTTTTTAGTAAACTGGTTTTGTTATTAACAAGCTCAATAACCTTCTCTCCTTATTCTTTGTTAAACAAAACAACTCTTTGATTACTTCTCTTATCGATTTTACAACCCTAAACAAGCTCTTGATTTAATCTACAAAACTTAAAAAAAAGAGAGACCACCAATTCTGCCAGTAATTATAAATAAACCCATTTTTAAAAAAGATCATACATCTCCATAACATGAATTTGATCACATTTTTTAAATCAAAAATGTATTTTGTCACCGAGACTAGAACTACAAACAATTACGGATTTGAGGCTAGTTTACAATAATTAACTTGTTTTTAGTAGAAACTCTAATTCTACCAATCAATAAAGAAATATTGACAAAAATTCCAGAAAAAATATCATACCAAAACAAGAATAGATTAAAGACAAATCAGTTTTGATTCACAATTCGTGGAAATTAAACTTTAATGACCCTTTGGCTAGAAAATTACTTAGCTACACATGTCATCTCAAAACGAAAATAAAAGTAAAAACATGATAAGCCTCTATTCCCGGGTTTCCTTGCTCTGCCTCCTTTCCCTTTCCCTTTTTGTCTCAAGATGATCCAAGATTATGAACCCTCTAGGGGTTATTTTTATTTATATTGTAAAGGGAATGGCAAGGATCTTTAGCTAGCAAAAAACAAAAAAACTTTCCTTTTTATGTAAATCTCGAGAAGTGAATAAACGCCACCCCGCACGCCCTATAACACGGCCGGGGTCAAGCCGTGCCTTCCTCTGTGTATAATTTTACATATCATCTTTCGTGTTTCCGGTGTGGGCTTTACCCCGAAGATCCAAGCCGTGCCATCCCTATTGATGTTCCCCAATTTCTCATCCTTGCATGCTTCCCTTTCAACTTCCACCACGGGTCAACTACGGTTTTTACCCGGCCAATCACAGCCCGGGCTCTCTCTTTTTTAGTCCAATTTCACCTTCTTGTGCATGTGACACGCTTTCACCACGGGCGTATTTCAAACCGTGCCTCCTTCAACAGTACACGGTCGTGTACTTCAACGTGTATTTTTCCCCGTGGCTTCAAAACAAGTACATGGCCATGTACTTAACTACACGCCCATGTACTTTCCCCGGGGGTGTAAATCCTTGCCTTTGATTCAAGTTGTAGAGGACTTCTCTAATTTACTTGAATTAGCATCTTGACTCAATTTAACCTGATTTATCACCATAGTAAAATTAAGTACCATTTCCTTATGATTTCTATAAAAAATAAAAATAATTAACACAGTTCATACTATAAAGATTGAGCATAAAATGGCTCAAATCAACCTATTATATGCAAATTCCATAATGGGAAGGCATAAATCCTAATCTTTCAATTCATTCCTACTATAGTTCATAGTAAGGCTCCAAATATTCTATTCATGAGTTCTATTTAACCATCTATCATAGGTGGCAGGTCATACTAAAAAGAAGCTTAGTACCAAATCTCTTCCATAAGGTCTTCTCAAAGAAACTTTACATGAAGCCAAATAATCTAATATAATGCTTTTAAGTATTTCATGAAGCTTAATAATCTTCTATGAAAACAAGTGAGAAATAAAATTTTTAAAGGGCCCGGGGGAAAAAATTTGCTAAAACTTAAAAATTGTGGGTTATTCAGGACCTACATAAATAAAAAAAAAACTTTTCCAAAAATTGTTTATAAAGTTTAAAACGGCCATTTTTAAGACTTTTTTGTACTTTTAAAAATTTTTTGTTTTTTAGAATCGGTCCCCTTTAAATTGGGTAATTTTTTTAATTTTTTTTTTTTGTTTGGTTTTTTTAAAACCCCCAAATTAAGCAAGTAAAAAATACTTTCTAAGTAAGGGGTTTTGAAAAGGGGTTTTTAAAAATTTAAAAAATACCCCCTTTTTCCAGAGGGGGAGTCCTTGCAAGCAAACCTTAAACCCTTAAACAATTTCCCCTTAAAAATTTGGCAAAATTTAAAACTTGAGGAGATTGGGGGGTAAATTTAATCCTTTTTTAATTGCTACCAAATTTTTTTTCTAGTCGGAAAAAACTAAAAACAAATTTTTTGTGTTTTCTTGTTTTTTCTTTTCCCCAGGAAATTTAAAGGGGGCCAAAATTTTTCAAATTTGGGTTTTTGTTTTAAATTTTAGGGGAAATTTTTTTTTTATTTTTATTGTTTTTCCCTTTACCCTTTTTTTAAAAAATTGCATTTTTTTCCCCATCCCCAAATTTTTTTATCCCCTTGCCATTTGAATCCCCCGTTAATTAGGGGTTTAAGAGTTGTTGTTGTTCACCCTTTGTTTTTTGGTTTTTTTTTTTTTATCAAGCCCCTTTATTGGTGTGGGTTTGCAATTGGAATTTAGGGCACATCAAAATTTTTGGGATCAGAAACAAGGTTTTTTGAGAAGGGAAAATTCGTGAATTTCCCTTGGGGAAAATTAAAGGGGGCTTTTAAAAATTTTCCCTTTCTTAATTGAAGTTTTTGAAATGGAAGGGTTAAGAAAATTTTTTTGTGATTGTATTTTATTTATTATTTGGGGGGGAAGTGGAAAATTTCCGGGAAAAAATCTTGTTTTTTTCATCTTGCCTAAATTTCTTTTTTGTAAATTTAAAGGAAAAGGGGGGTTTTGAAATTTTAATTTTTAAAATTTTAGTTAAATGTTGATTATTCAATACTCCTTTTCCCTTTTCAAGAATTCGGAAATTGGAGTAATTTTTTTAAATTTGCTATCTTTTCCCTGGAAATTAGGAAAAAAAATTTGAATTCAAAAAACCCCAAAAATTTTTAAATTTAAAAATTTTTTTTGTGTTTTTTTTTGGGGTTTTAAAAACTTTTGGGGCTATTTTTTTTTAAATTTTTTTCTTACCATTTGGAAAAAGCTTTATTTTAAATTTTCCAATTGAAGTGTTTTTTGGAAGGAAAGGAAGGTTTTGTTAGCTTAAGGGGGAGGGTCCTTGTGTAATTAATGTGGGGTGTGTTTGTAAGGAAAAGGGGGAGGGACCATTTTAAAGGGTTTTTTGGGGATTGAACCCTGGGGGGGGTGGAGTTTAATTTTTAAAGGTTTTTTTCCCGGGGTTTTTGGGAGAAAAGGTTTTGGGGAAATTTTAAAAAAAAGCAACCCCAAAAATTGGGAAGTTATTAAAGAAAAAAATCTTTTAAACACCCCTTTAATTAAAAAAAATCCCTTAACCTTAAACCCTTTTTGGGGAAGTTTTTTATTATTGCTTTTACTTGTAAAAAGGGTTTCCAAAGGAAAAAAAAGTTTTTGCCCCTGGGGGTGGAAGTTTTGGGGAGGTTAAATTTTTTGGGGCTTGAAGTGAAATTAAAGGGCGTTAAAATAGTAAAATTTTTTTTGTGGCCGGAAAAAAGGGGGGTTGTTGTGAAGGGGTGAAAAATGAAAATATACCCAAAATTTTTTTTAAATTGCTTTGAAATTTTAAACCCCAAAAACCCAATTTTTAAAAACCATGTCTTTAAAGGTTTTTTTTAAATGGGGGAAAATTTTTTTAAAGAAGGGGAAATTAAAAAAGAGGGAAAGGGGATTTTTTATTTATCTACTAATGATTAGTTTACTTTGGGCTTCATTTCCTACCCTTTAAAAGATGAGTAGAAAAAGAAAAAAAATTGGGTTTAAAACCTTTTTGTAAAGGGAAAGGTTTTAATTTTTTTGGGGGCCATTATTAAAATTGGGTGGGGGTAGTTGGGACTAATTTTTTGTTGGGGTTTCATCATTAATATGGAAAAATTTAAAAAATTGTAACCACCCCCATTTAAAAAACCCCCTAAATTGCATTGGGTAAAATGAGAGGGAGTTCCCATGTTACCAAAAGGGGCCCCAGGGTACCTTTTAGTATAGGGAATAAATATTATGATAAAAATTGTACATGACATTCTTCCCATGTGTGCATCCTATATATTGCTTGGCAAGCCTTGGTTGTATGATAGGAGGGTTTTGCATGATGGCTATAGAAATACTTATATGTTCAACAAGAGGTAAATGTATAGTGTTGAACCCCAAAGTCACCATCAGCGGTCTAAGAGTTTTAGAGGCAGATGAGTCAACTTTTAGAAGACCAAGAGGTTTAGAGGCAGATAAATAAACCTTTAGAGGTCCAAGAAGTTTAGAGGCAAGATATTAAACCTTTAGAGGACCAAGAGGTTCAGAAACATATAGTAAAACTAGGAAGAAGAAGACATTATTAGTGGGACAGTTTGAGTTAGGGAAGGCCATAGTGGATGATAGACCATTATATTTTTGTAGATGAGGTATATCTTAAAGATGGAGGGGAAAAGGGGGGTCTACTCCCTATAGTATCTTAGTACTGGATTGACTATAGTGATATTTTTTCAGATAAATTGCCAGGAGGATATAAAGTCTCTATTACATTTTAAAATTA
>JBBMOL010002096.1:20000-25000 GCA_037954665.1 Laguncularia racemosa
AGCTATTAGAGCGGGATCCACTTTTTGGGAATATGAGTCGAAGCAATAACAAGAATATTTTTAGTGGAACATCTTTCACAATCCCTGGAGAGATAGTTCACCAATAGACCGAGGGATAAGTAATTCGACTCATTCACATCCAGATCATGAATGTTTGGAATCCATATTATGCAAGGAGACATTGCTTTTGCTAATTCGAATTGAAGGGTGATATAAAATCGGTCTATTTCCGGCATCATATCCATAGTTAGCGCATTCATCATAGTTAGAAGCTCCAGCTCCGTATCAAGGTCACGATCAATATCGTCACTATCCTCAATATCGTCACTATCCTCAATATCGATATCATCAATAAGAAAACCTTTAGGCTTGTTATCCAGGAACTTGTTCAGAAATACTGTAATGAAAGGAACATAGGAGTTTGTCGCTAGGTATTTGACCAAATAGGATCGTCCAGTTCCTATAGAACCTATCACTAAAATACCCCGAGAGGGGATAGGGCTAAGCGGAGCGAAAAGGGTTTTCCATGAGATGTGAAATGAAAACTATTAGCCCCACACGAGGTTTGTAAATAAGTAATTGTCTGATAATGAGCAAGGAATATCCGTCTTTCTGCTAAACAGGATGTATTGAACTCATAATTCATTAGATACTTTTTATGAATGTCAACTAAGTATCGTAAGTAAATTGCTCCCGGTTGTTCAATCATTTGATAACCAGAGTCATTCTTTGATAAATGATCACTATGCGTCAAACTCAATAGAATTTGATCAAACCTTTTTTCTGTCGTTAAGGTGGAAAACTGAACCAAGAATTCTCTTTCTTTATCATCAATCGAATCACTGTTCGCGACCCAGGATTCTATTTTATCATCAATCCAATCACCGTTCACATTTTTTCTTTTTCTTATCAATGAATAGATCTCTTTACTTGTATGACTCAGATGTCTCGTATTTTTCGAAAAAGTGATTCGATGGATGGGATTTGGTATGATACTTAGGAGATCGATAATATCGATGAGATTGATATTAAAATATTTCTTCTTAGAGCGTATTGATTTGACCCCATAAGCGGGACCACCACCCCATAGCATGTTGCCGCCAGAAGCAGAACCCCGTATTTCTTCTAGAGAATCTCCTAATTTTTTCAGAGCAACTAGAAAGAGATTCTTTAACCAGAAAGAATTCAGTTCAGATGTAGGGTACCTATCCAGAAGTTTTCGCAACTCCATCATGTATGATGGAATCATCAAAGATTTGACCTTTTCGCACTCTGTCTCTAACCCACTAGAGGCTCGGGAAACAAAGAGAAGATTGTACGAACGAGATATGCAGCAACAAGAAGAAGGAAAAGGATTGAATAGAGGAACTCCCGAACATTTGGAGATCTCAGATGTGTCGATATCAATGGTGACTCATTATTTCGATGAATCATTTCTTCGGACAGAAGAAGATTATGGAAACACTTACTCGAAATCTCACTTATCAGATTCCGTTGTGGAAGACGCAATTTTTTCTGAAGAATTCGCCATGATATATCTGATCCATGCATAATATCATGAAAAATGGATACAAATTTTTTACTGCTACTTAGTATCGGCAATAGGTCTGAAAAAGTATCTAAAAATAGCAAATTTAGATATTTGTACCCTGTCGAGGTAAGGAACCATGGCATATATGTTTGGAATAGATTCCATTTTGAGAGAGTTGAAAAAGCACTATCTCGTTGAAAGGTTCTATACATCTGCCCTTTCTCAACGCATTTCTTTAGACAAAGACTCCGTTTTTTCCTCTTTTCGGATGGTAAATATTTCTCAGAACATGGAGTGTGAATCAAACCCATGTTTGAATTGAAATGGAGATACTGATACAAGTTCTTCCCTTCTGAATCAGATAGATTCATATCGGAAAGAGGTTGACAATAAGTTCTTTCAAAATTGACTATTTGTCCCTCTGTTAGAGGTGTTCCAGAAATGTCTGCGATCGAGTAAATAGCTCTACGAACCGCTGGATCGGATCGAATTGCAAAATGGAAAGATTTGTACAAATTATACCTTTCGTCACCACTTTGTGGAAAATCGTTAGGTATGAATATGTTAGATACCTGTGACTCGATTGGTGAAATAGTATCTCTCTCCAAAAAAGCATGTTTTTTTTTACCGCCGCACAAAGAAAATATTTTGTTGCGAATGAACAAGATATTGAGGAATTGCCCATACGTAAAATCATAATTCTTGATACGGGCTCTTTCCACATAAAAGGGGAATCTTTTGTTACAATAGAAGCAGAAGTGGTGTGGATGATTCAAGAATCGAAGTCGATTTGCTTTATAAAAAGAAGACATCAATGAACTTCGATGAAATGGTTTCACGGGATTCAGCCAATTGTCTTGATCGTGGGATATCATTGAGAAATAGGAATCCGTGTTATCAAAAGATTTCCTGCGATTATTTCTAGTATGGAATGAGTCAATCATCCACTTTGGTATCTTATTGAACAAAAATGGTGATATTGTTCCTCCATTGATCAATAATTTCGATTTTTGGGAAGTATCATGATCATCCAATAATAATGGTTTCAATTTTTGAAATGAACGATTTGAAGACCTATTGATTCTAACAACTGATTGCAGAGTTGATCATTCGGACCTTTCAATTCATAGACGCGGATCTCGGACCTATGAATGGGGGTATTCCCGAAACTCACAAAGAAAAAAGGAAGTGAGTTAGACAAAAAAAGAAGAAACTTGGACAAAAAGAGAAGTAACTTGGACAAAATGAAACGAAGTGACTTAGACAAATCCTTTTTGTCGATAACCTCAGACCAATCAATCGAATATTGATTAATACGTAATCGATCGAAGACTACTTGAAAACGGCTCTTCTGCTCAGAAACGAAATGTTCCAAATGTTCCTGGAAATTCTTGCTCCCATTGGACCATTTGTATCTATATGCATTAGGATCCCGATTCACGGATCTCTCGGTTCGAGAAAGAAAAATAAGAGGATCGAACTGACTCTTTTTCAAATTCGATAAATGTTGGTTGATCGTATATTTCATTATAGTTCTATGATTCAGAGTATCATTTCCTATTTGATCCCTTTGAATTCCATATTCGAAGTTGCGATCGGATCTATTCATTAAAAAGAATCGATTCAATACATTTCTTATGTACCCATAGGTGCTATATTGGATTTGAATCAGATTTCGGATCAATCTATATTGATTGACTGCCTCCATTATGTTGTTGCTAGCAAATACCACTATTTTTGGTTTTGGATCTTCCAAATCATTCCCGCAGGAGATCCGGACCCATTTTTTTCTGATCCTTCGATAAAAAGATTCATTCTCTTCATAAAAAACAGGAGGTAGAACCAATAAAGATTTCTTTTTCGATTCATCCCTGGAGTTGAATACCTCATTCAAGAATTGTTTTTGATCCAATACGTAAGAATCAATAGAAAAGGCAAATCCCTTATGATACACCAGATCCGGCTCGGTTATTGATAGAGTGAATAGACCTGCCATTTCTTGAAATCTCTCTTCTGATTCAAAATCGTGGTGCAACGTGTATCCCCCCCTGTTCCGGTCATGGAACAGATGAAATAAATCAAAAAATGTATTTTTGTTCAAGAATGAAATCTTATTGGAACTGTACATATCCAGTTCATCCTTCGGAACCATATCCCATCCCGGATCTAATAAAATAGGATGAATTGTTGAGACGGTATTTTGTAAATACGTAATTATCTTGAATATATTAACTATTTCTTTATTTTCCGATCGCCTGGAAGGGACAAAAGAAACATCTTGCTTCAACAATTTCTGATCTATACCGGACCTCTCGGTAGGATTCGAACCCAGATGAAGTTCTGACCATCTGTCAGAGAAAAAAGAAAGAATGGATCTTGTAGGATTCCCAAGAAATTCTTCGATTTCTTCCGGAAGCAGATGATTATTCATCCCCTTCTCACGTTCCGCGAATAGCCGGGACATTGAGGAATATCCAGAAAGGCATTTAGAGAGTCGGTCTGATTCTATCTCTGTTCGTTCCGTTTGACGAAAGGAAGGATCCAAAAGAATCGATCTTTCTTTTAGTTGTTGAATCTCTCTTTGATTGATCAATGGGTGATATTCCGAATCCTCATTACTAATGGAATCGAAATGATCTCTGGATTGATCAGAAGATCCTTTCAATTGGCTAGAATCCGTTACTTGAACGAAACTAGATCTTGTAGAATCATATTGAATATTTGACGATACATTCCGTACCTTGCTAAAAAACCGATCCTTGTTTACCAACCACACATTGTCTAACCAAATCCAATTCTCTCTCGATATGTTCCTCAAAAAATCCGATTCGTGCGGATTCTTCCCCCAACTAACGAAGAGATCTTGGCGGAATTGCCACATATGAAATTGAGCACAATTTTGCAAAGAAATAGCCCACTTGTTTCTCGAGAGGAGATGCTCAATATCATTTGATTGAATAGTTGACCCAGCTCCTTGTTGTTTGAAGAAACCCTCCACTTCAATTGGTATTTTTTCACGAAAAGCAAACATGAGATAACAAATCCAGCCTTTAACTAAGATTTCGAATAGCTGTCGCGAATTCAAGTTAATTATGTTTCGCTTCTTACTCGGAGAAAGACGATCAAAAAATTCCCAATCATGGTCCTTGCAGATCGGATCATCCCTAGGATATACAAAAAGAAACTCCAGATATTTGATATCTTTCTCTTTGAATGAGATCTCAATTCCAGCGACGGTTTCATTAGATATCTTACAACTAGAATCCCTCTTTTTTCCAATCCAGTTCCTCCACCACCGCAAACCCCAGTTAGATTCAGGCATGATACACTTTTTAGTTATTGGGAGAACCCAAGTACTCTCTTTCGGATCCGGGAAAGAGCTCTCAGAGATCTTTTTTCCTTTTGGAAGATACAGGAGCGAAACAATCAACCTATTGATATTGGAAGACCCAAAAGATTCTTCCAGCGT
>JBBMOL010002097.1:0-28621 GCA_037954665.1 Laguncularia racemosa
TCAGCCATTTCTTGCTTTAGTGATTCTGCTTGAATACCAAATGATGTTGACTCAGTCGAGTGTTGCTTTTTCTGATAACGACGAATAATTTTCTCTGGCTCAAGATTAAAAAAAGCAAGTTCCTTGGAGCGACTTCTGGTCATACACTGTAAACGTAATACAAATCAATTATGAGCTCCAAATTTTTAGGAAGAAAAGGGAAAAAAAGATTAGAAAGAAATAAATTGGTTAAATTAATAAGTAAAAAGTGTTTCTAATATTGGCGTATCTTTGCAACGGTGCAAAAAACTTGATCGTTGCCAATCGTAGTTTTAATAAATTGAATTCTTGTTCTTAATCTTACTACGAAGCAATAGGTAAGCGCACCTATCGTAGTGTAATATAGTGAGTAAGCACAAGGTCATCCCTCAGAGATACACCAACTACTAGTACTAACTCCGTTCCTATTATCTAACGCTGCTTAATAATGTTGGTTGAAACTTAATTATTCTAATCTTAAAACTAATAACTCACTAACAACAATGGTTCTGAAGATTTATCAATTAACAAAAGCAACCTAGATCTTATTCTACTCCTTCTCTATCATGTAATTCATTAGATTCATGAAGATTGGCGTAATTGACTTCTTATACTGTCGAATTCTCTAGTCAAGTTAACTACTTTCTCAAGTATATTAACCTATCTAATCTTAGGTTTATCAAATAGGATCTCTCCTTAGTTAATAGCAACCTAGGATTGCATAAAGCACATGAATTCGCATCAAAATAATCGATGTAAATAGAAGACTCTTGTTTCCTATCTCTAGAAGAACAATCAAATCTCATTAATTGCATTAAATCTAATCATAAGAGCAATTTCTCAATTAACTAATGTGATATCATGCATAAATTCATATTCCAGATCTATGAATCTAAGGAACAATTGAAGGGCATGCAATTAATCATAAGAAAGCCAACAACTTCTCATTAAAAACCAAATCTTCATCACATGGCAGAGAAGTTTCAAATAAAATCTTGATTTAGAGTCTACTCCTCCATAAATTGGACAAAAGAAATATAATTGCTAGAAGAATAAATAAAATTCATAGTCACAACCCTTAAAGATAGAATCTTCTTCTTCGTGGGTCTTCAATCTCCTTTGGAATCGACATAATTTTCTTTCCCTTGCTGTTATGAGAGTCAGAGCAAATAAAAAAATTTGTAACCTTTGTTCTAGGGCAACTAACGGTCTATTTATACATGTACCCGGGTTGGATACATACACGAGCGGATACACGAGTAGTTTATCCCGTTCGTGTATCTCATGCTTGCTTCCAAGTGTCCTTATGTGAATATACAGGAGTAAGTACATGGGAGTGTACATTGGTCGTGTATTTGAAACATCGTTGAACAGCAGCAAAACTTAGATACACAAGCAAAGTACATGGGCGTGTACTTTGCTCGTGTACTTTCCAAACATCCACTTCAATATACACAAGCAAAGTACATGGGCATGTGTCTCGCTTGTGTACTTTCCAGAATTCTTTTCTTCACATGTATTGTATCCAATTCCTTCCAAACTTGATCCGACTCTTCAAAACTCTTTCCCTTAGCTCCAAAATACTCTAGAAGATCCTGAAATTAACATTCATTCCATTAAGCATCATTTTCTTCAACAAATCGTCTAAAAATTCAACAATAAAGCACAATTTCATTACTCTAGATAAGGGTATTTTGCGACTTATCAGTAGCCTATAATACTTGTTACTTTCATTTAGAATAATCCATCTAACAACATTCATAATAATTCTAGAATAACCTGTTACATCCATAAAACTCCTTAACATAATAGTAACAAACATTTTTAATAAGAGTTTAGAAAATAATTCACTTCTAGAGATTCACTAGTCTATCATCATCCAATGGACATCATTAATTGAGACATATAAATAACTTTAATTCTTTCTGCATCTAATCACCATAATAGTAAAAGAATTCTTCTTCCTCCCACTTTTGCACATTCAACCTTAAGTCCTCCTCATGGGTAGTAGTTCCATTTATGCTTACATCTAAAAAAAATCCTCAAGGGATGAGTTAACACCTAATACGTATAATTAGCAAACACACATGCATGAACGAGCAAGAATTTAGACTTATGCATTAATGCAAATTATAAACATCATACAATACGTTATTATTTCACTTAAGTCCACATATCACCAATGGGGTACTCATGACTCTACCAAACATATATGTGTACTTAATACGTGATAGGAATCAAAATCCGATAAGACCTATCATTAGGGCAAGAACTAAAAGATTTCGAATCTTGGTGATGAGGTCCCATTTTGGGCAAATCGACCTTAGAATTATTTGTTTACTAACCTCTTTTATCTTATTCATGTATTTTATATTCCAATAAGAATACTTATCATGCTTTACAGGGCGATGAACAAACTCACTTAGACTCAGCTTGTGGGTTATCCATGGACCGACCTAAAATGATGATGAGCTAGGCTGACGAATCCTATGGAAGAGTGATAAGTCGCAAAATACCCTTATCTAGAGTAATGAAATTGTGCTTTATTGTTGAATTTTTAGATGATTTTTTGAAGAAAAGGATGCTTAATGGAATGAATGTTAATTTCAGGATCCTCTAGAGTATTTGGAGCTAAGGGAAGGAGTTTTGAAGAGTTGGAGCAAGTTTGGAAGGAATTGGATACATTACATGTGAAGAGAAAGAATTCTGGAAAGTACATAAGCGAGATACACGCCCATGTACTTTGCTTGTGTATACTGAAGCGGATGTTTGGAAAGTACACGAGCAAAGTACACGCCCATGTACTTTGCTTGTGTATCTAAGTTTTGCTTCTTTTCAATGATGTTTCAAATACACGACCAATGTACACTCCCATATACTTGCTCGTGTATATTCACATAAGGATACTTAGAAGCAAGCATGAGATACACGAATTAGATACACTACTTGTGTATCTGCTCATGTATATATCCAACCGGGGTACATGTATAAATAGACAATTAGTTTGCCCTAGAACGAGAGGTTACGAATTTTTTATTTTCTCTCACTCTCACAGTATGATGAGATCCATGATGAGAGCCAAGCCGAAAGAAGAAATGTGGATCCTCTTGAAGTGCCGCTTGGACCGATCACAAGAAATCGAGCAAAACGACTCAAGGAAGCACTTAACGGGTTGATAAAGGTTGTCCATGAAGCCGGAAAGGATTGGAGCAATCATGAAGTTGGAACGGGTTGGAACAACCATAGGAAGACCCTTGCTTTTGTACAAGTTATACTGGACATGGGTTGAAGAGGGCGTGTATTTTCAAGGCACGGCCGTGTAGGAATTCCAAGATTACACAGAATCATACACGGCTAGACACACGGCTAAAAGGCACGACCATGTATGGAGTCAAGCAAATCCACAGAAAGATATACGACCAGAAGTACACGGGTGTGTATGTTGCCAGGAATGTGCACAGAAAAGTACACGGTCGTGTATCCCCTGCTGGCCAGCTTGTTCTGTTTCGTGTTTTTACGCAACTTATCTAAGCTACGTCGTTTTGGACTTGTTTTTCACGAATTGTAACCCTAGTATAAAAGCTCCTAGGGTTTAGAACAACTAAGAATTTACATCTTTGAACATTAAACATCTCTGAGAGGCACCTCTCTTGGTTCTTCAAGAACTAATTTGTACTTATCGGATTGATTTCCGTAGTGTTCATCCCGACTTATCAATTGGTCTTTCATCCCGATTGTGGCGTCTTCACTTTATACCAAGGTTCTTGTGTCGCTTATAGACAACGGGTCGCGGTTTCCACTTTTAGGTGTTTGGGCGTCTTAGGCAACGAATTTCCAAATGTATTGGTATTGGGTTTCATCACGGGTTGGCGTGGTTCGTATCGGTTTGGTATTAGAGCTTAGGTTTGTCAAAACATCAAGTTCGGTTGAGGAAGGTAATATCAAAAACCCTAACTCCAATCGTTCATATCAATTATCGTATTCAATTTCGTAGTATTGATTGTCTTTTGATAGTGTAATATCGACTAGGAGATTGTTAAAAAAAAAGAGAGAGTAAAAATCACGACAAAAAAAAAGAAGAGAAAAGAAAAGAAAAGAGAAACGTGATCAAAAGCTAAAAAAAAAAGAGACAAAAAAAAAATTCAGATAGAAAAATAGAGGAAAAATTCTATGAACCCTAGAGTTGTTTTTGAATCTACAGAAAGGAATTGGTGTAGTTCGGGTTAGTTCCAAGAGAATTGAGACGAGGAAATTGGCGAGTGATATCATCGTTGTTTGTGAGAATACACGAGTGATTGTATGATATCATCATTTGAGCAAAACACGTAAGGGAGTGTATCGTGAGGTTTAATTATATATATATTTGTGTTAGTACTAATCTTTTATGCAGGAACTATGTCGAGGCAACATTCTCCGGAAGGTGAGAGGGGAAGGTTTGATGCTAGGTTAGTAATTGAGGCGTTGAGGGGAGAAATGAAGAGGATGTTCCAAGAGGGAATGGAACAAATTCATGAGATGGTAGAGCAAAGACTAGAGCAATCCACGAATGTATTCCAAGGGCATAAGAGGGAGAGTCGTTCTAGGAGAGTACCGAGGGGTGGAGATGAAATTTCGGATGATGACTTTGATGAGCCTTCTATCGGGAGTTATAGAGGTTATAGTGGTCGGAATAGAGGAACTAGAGATTGGGAAGATAGAGGAGATAGGAATAGAGAGGATGATCAATTGAGTAGCATAAAGATGAAGATTCCCCTTTCCAAGGGAAGAATGATCCCGAGGCGTATTTAGAGTAGGAGAAAAAGGTGGAGATGGTGTTTGATTGTCACAACTATGGTGGGAGAAAGAAGGTGAAACTTGCTGCCATTGAATTTTCAGATTATGCTATAGTGTGGTGGGATCAATTAATGTTGAATAGAAGAAGGAGTGGCGAGCCACCTATTAAGTCTTGGGAAGAGATGAAAAGAGTGATGAAGAAGCGGTTTGTGCCTGCGTATTACAATCGTGAATTGCACAACAAGTTGCAAACTCTTAGGCAGGGAAGCCGAAGTGTAGATGAGTATTTCAAGGAGATGGAAGTCACTATGATTAGGGCGAATGTAGAAGAGGATAGAGAGGCTACAATGGCTAGATTTCTTGCGGGGTTGAATAGAGAAATCCAAAATGTGGTTGAATTGCAGCATTATGTAGAATTGGAGGATATGGTTCACATGGCGATAAAGGTTGAGAACCAGCACAAGAGGAGAGGTAGTAGTAATGCACGGATGCAACAGGGTAATGGTTCATCCACTTGGAAGACTAATCAATGGAAGAAAGAAGAAAAGCCTTTACCCACCAAACCAAAAGGGGAGTTGAGACAAGCGGGTTCTACTCTTGGTAACCAAGGTAACCCTGATTCTTCTACTTCTAGAAATCGTAACATTAGATGTTTTAAATGTCAAGGTAGAGGCAATATTGCTAGTCAATGTCCAAATAGGCGTGTTATGATTTTGTGTGATGATAGAGAGTATGAGACCGAGGGGGATAGTGAAGAAGATGATATGCCTCCATTAGAGGATGCTAGTGATGATGAGGAGCCTGCAATAGGAAAGCTAGTGGCAGTAGTGAAGAGAGCTTTGAATGTGCAGGTGAAGGAAGAAGAGGAGATGCAAAGAGAGATATATTTCATACTAGATATTATCTAGGAGATCACATTTGTAGTTTGATTATTGATGGGGGAAGTTGCACCAATGTAGTGAGCAATTTTATTGTTGAGAGGCTGGGGCTCAAAACTGTTACACACCCTAGTCCATATAAATTGCAGTGGTTGAATGATAGTGGTGAGACTAAGGTGAGTAAGCAAGCCTTGATTGGTTTTCGCATTGGTAGATATGAGGATGAGGTGTTATGCGATGTAGTGCCAATGTAAGCATGTCATGTGTTGTTGGGGAGGCCATGGCAATTTGATAGGAAGGTTGTTCATGATGGCTTTTCTAACAAGTATACGCTTATTCACCAAGGGAAAAGCTTTAATCTTAAACCGTTAACACCTAAACAAGTGTATGAGGACCAGTTGCAGCTACAACAATCTTTTGCAAAACATAAGGTGAGTGAAAAGCAGAGTGAGAGTGAGAGAGCAAAAGACATTGAAAAGAAAAAGGAATATAAGAGTCAAGATCAAAAGGAAAAGGAGAGGAAGGCTGGAAAGAGTGTGAGAGGCCAAGTTGAAGGGGGATCAACTTTGGTGGTGAGTGAAAAGGAGAGGGCAGCTTTGCAAAAGGAGAGTTGTGTGGCAAGAGTGAGTGTAGTGAGGAGAGCGTTAGTAATGAAGCAACTTATGTTGTTGCTGGTTTTTAAGGAAACATGTTTGACTACTAACGACTTATCTGACTCTTTGCCTAGTGTGGTTGTGTCTCTTGCGCAGGACTTTGAAGATGTCTTCCTTGAAGAGATTCCAAAGGGATTACCACCTGTTCGTGGTATTGAGCACCAGATTGACCTTGTACCCGGAGCATCGATTCCAAACAAGCTAGCTTATAGGAGCAATCTGGAGGAGACAAAGGAACTCTAAAGGTAGGTCGACGAATTAATGGAGAAGGAATATGTGAGAAAAGGCATGAGTCCATGTGTAGTGCCTGTGATTTTGGTGCCTAAGAAGGATGGGACATGGAGAATGCGTGTTGACTGCCGCGCCATCAACAACCTTACGGTAAAGTATCGTCATTCCATTCCTTGTTTAGATGACTTCTTAGATTGGTTATATGAGTATAGTGTCATTCCTCGTGAGCCTTGGATAGACACTTCCATAGATTTTGTGTTAGGATTATCTAGGCCTAGGCATGGTCGAGATTCTATTTTTGTGGTTGTGGATAGGATTTCTAAAATGGTTCATTTCAGTCCTTGTCATAAAACTGGTGATGCTATACACATTGTTGATTTGTTCTTTAGAAAGGTAGTGCGTTCGCATGGTCTACCTAGAAGCATTGTTAGTGATCGAGATGAGAAATTTTTGAGTCATTTTTGGAGAGTATTGTAGGAAAAGTTGGGAACTAAACGGATGTTTTCAAAGATCTGTCTCCCACAAACTGATGGGCAAACTGAGGTGGTTAACAGTACTTTAATTCAATTGTTAGGGGCAATCATAGAGAGGAACATTAGGACTTGGAAGGACTGCTTACCATTTGTGGAGTTTGCATATAATAGGGCTTTACATGGCACTACTCATTGTTCACCAATTGAGATTGTGAATGGTTTAAACCCACTGGCTCCTAATTATTTGTTGCCATTGCAACTTAACAAGTTTGTGAGTTTTGATACTGATTCTAAGGCAGATTTTGTGAGAAAGTTACATGCACAAGTAAAGATTAGGATTGTAAAACAAAATGCCAAGGTCGCTTCAAGGGTGAACAAGGGTTGGAGACCCATGAATTCTCAGCCTGGAGATTGGATTTGGGTTCACATGCGCAAAGAGCGGATTCCCGTACAGCGTAGATCTAAATTACTTCGTAGAGGTGATGGACCAATTCAAATTCTTGAGTACATCAATGATATTGCATACAAGAAAGATTTACCAGGTAAGTATCCAGTAAGTGTCACGTTTAATGTTACCGATCTAAGTCCATTTGATGCAGGCAATGATTTGAGGACAAATCCTTTTCAAGAGGAGGGGAATGATGAGAGCCAAGCCGGAAGAAGAAATGTGGATCCTCTTGAAGTGCCGCCTAGACCGATCACAAGAAATCGAGCAAAACGACTCAAGGAAGCACTTAACGGGTTGATAAAGGTTGTCCATGAAGCCGGAAAGGATTGGAGCAATCATGAAGTTGGAATGGGTTGGAACAACCATGGGAAGACCCTTACTTTTGTACAAGTTATACTGGACACGGGTTGAAGAGGGCGTGTATTTTCAAGGCACAGCCGTGTAGGAATTCCAAGATTATACAGAATCATACACAGCTAGACACACGGCTAAAAGGCACGGCCGTGTATGGAGTCAAGCAAATCCACAGAAAGATACATGACCAGAAGTACACGGGCGTGTATGTTGCCAGGAATGTGCACAGAAAAGTACACGGCCGTGTATCCCCTGCCGGCCAGCTTGTTCTGTTTCGTGTTTTTACGCAACTTATCTAAGCTACGTTGTTTTGGACTTGTTTTTCACAAATTGTAACTGATAGAGCCATTTTATACTCAATCCTTATAGTATAAATTGTGTTAAATTCTTATTGATTTTATAGAAATCATAAGGAAATGGTACTTAATTCTAATCATGGTGATAAATCAGGTTAAATGGAGTTGAGGATGCTAATTCAAGTATATTAGAGAAGTCATCTACATCTTGGATTAAGACAACGAATTATACCACCGGAGGAAAGCACATGAGCATGTATCCACCAAAGCATTAGCACGGTTTGAGGCACGGCCAAGGTTCCAACCGTGTTACACACTGTACAAGAAGGAGACAATAGGGACTTTCAACAGAGAGAGACACGGCCTAGGGAACGGCCGTGGTGGAAGCCGTGGACCAAATCGTGCTGGGAGCCATGGTGGAACTTAGGTGTGCCAAGGAGAAGAAAGTGTGTAACATCAACCAGATGAAGACACGGCTTGAAATCTAACCGTGGTGTAGACCGTGGCACACTCTGGACGAAGATGAAGACGTGTTGAACATAGGCAGAGGATGGCACGGTTTTAAATCTGGCCGTGTGTTGGACCGTGGTACACACTGGGCGTGGATGAAAACTTGAAGAATATGCACAGAGGGTGGCACGGCTTGACCCATGGCCGTGTGGTAGGGCGTGCCAAGCGGACGAATCTTCACTTCTCGAAATCTACTTGGAAAAGGAAAGATATCTTCGTATCTTGCTAGCAAAAGATCACATGTTATCCTTCAAACATTATAAATAGAACCAACCCTAGAGGGTTAAGACAATCTTTAATCTTTCTTTCAAACTTTTTACCTTTGATCTGGGAAACAAGAAGGAAGGCCGGAGGCAGAGCAAGCTATCCGGGTTTATTATGTCTTTACTTTTTATTTTCGTTTTTCTTATGAACATGAGTGGCTAAGCTACTTTTCTAGCCAAAGGGTCATAGATGTTTAATTCTCCACGAATTGTGAGGTCTAATTGACTTGTATTTATTCTATTCTTTGTTTTTGGGTATTCATATATCTTCTGATTGTTTTGTCATTATTATTTTGTTGATTGGTATGAATAGAGCTCTTCTACTTAATCAGCAAGATAATATATTGTCAACTAGCACGTCAAATCCGTAATTGTTTGATTGTTCTAGTCTTAGTGACACGATAACATGTTCGGTTATAAGAATAGATGATCGAATTCATGTTATGGAGGTATATGATCATGTTTAAATAGGTTATCTTATAATCTACTGGCATGAATTGGTGGTCTCTCTAGATTTTAATGCTATTGATAGATTAAATCCTAAGCGCTTGTCTGGGGTTGTCTAATCAATAAGGGAAATAATTCGAAGCGCTTGTTGGAGGTTATCGAGAAAGTAAGGAGAGATAGGTTGTTAGAGCTTGTTAATAACCATAACCAATTTATCTAGAACTAAGGATAGAAGATATTTGCATCGATGATCAATTCCTAGAATTAAACTATCTTGATTCCTTTGGCTAGGCTTTTTATCAATATTTGATTTTCGTACCTTGCTTTACTTTATTTGATTCACAAACAAAACCCCCATTTTTATTTTCCTTATTGCTGTATTTGAATAGAAATATCTTTACCAATCTCTGTGGATTCGACCCTACTCACCACTATATGCAAATCATATAATTGTCTAGGAGTAGGTTTTATTTTTGTTGGACTCGACACCCATCAAATTTTGGCGCCGTTGACGGGCGTGTATTTTTGTTGGACTCGACCAGAAGTACACGGGCGTGTATGTTGCCAGGAATGTGCATACAAAAGTACACGGCCGTGTATCCCCTGCCGGCCAGCTTGTTCTGTTTCGTGTTTTTACGCAACTTATCTAAGCTACGTTGTTTTGGACTTGTTTTTCACGAATTGTAACCCTAGTATAAAAGCTCCTAGGGTTTAGAACAACTAAGAATTTTCATCTTTGAACATTAAACATCTTTGAGAGGCACCTCTCTTGGTTCTTCAAGAACTAATTTGAACTTATCGGATTGATTTCCGTGGTGTTCATCCCGACTTATCAATCGGTCTTTATCCCGATTGTGGCGTCTTCACTTTATACCACGGTTCTTGTCTTGCTTATAGACAACGGGTCGTAGTTTCCACTTTTAGGTGTTTGGGCGTCTTAGGCAACGAATTTCCAAACGTATTGGTATTGGGTTTCGTCACGGGTTGGCGTGGTTCGTATCACAGTAACAAGGGAAAGAAGATTCTGTCGATTCCAAGGGAGATTGAAGACCCACGAAGAAGAAGATTCTATCTTTAAGGGTTGTGACCATGAATTTTATCTATTCTTCTAATAATTGCATTTCTTTTGTCCAATTTATGGAGGAGTAGACTCTACATCTAGATTTTTTTTGAAACTTCTCTATCATGTGATGAAGATTTGGTCATTAATGTGAAGTTGTTGACTTTCTTATGATTAATTGCATGCTCTTCAATTGTTTCTTAGATTCATAAATCCGGAATATGAATTTATGCATGATATCATATTAGTTAATTGAGAAATTGCTCATATGATTAGATCTAATGCAATTAATGAGATTTGATTGTTCTTATAGAGATAGGAAACAAGAGTCTTCTGTTTACATCGATTATTTTGATGTGAATTCATGTGCTTTATGCAATTCTAGGTTGCTATTAAATAAGGAGAGATCCTATTTGATAAACCTAGGATTAGATAGGTTAATATACTTGAGAAAGTAGTTAACTTGACTAGAGAATTCAATAGTGTAAGAAGTCAATTACGACAATCTTCATAAATCTAATGAATTACATGATAGAGAAGGAGTAGAATAAGATCTAGGTTGCTTTTGTTAATTGATAAATCCTCAGAACCATTGTTGTTAGTGAGTTATTAGTTTTACGATTAGAGTAATTAAGTTTCAACCAACCTTATTAAGCGGTGGTTAGATAATAGGAACGGAGTTAGTACTAGTAGTTGGTGTATCTCTAAGGTACGACCTTGTGCTTACTCGCTATATTACACTACGATAGGTGCACTTGCCCATTGCTTCGTAGTAGGATTAAGAACAAGAATTCAATTTATTAAAACTACGATTGGTAACGATCAAGTTTTTGGCGCCGTTGCTGGGGATACGCCAATATTAACCAATTTATTTCTTTCTTATCTTTTTTCCCTTTTCTTCCTGAGAATTTGGAGCTCATAATTGATTTGTATTACGTTTACAATGCATGACCAGAAGTTGCTCCAAGGAACTTGCTGTTTTTAATCCTGAGCCAGAGAAAATTATTCGTCGTTATCAGAAAAAGCAACACTCGACCGAGCCAACATCATTTGGTATTCAAGGAGAATCACTGAAGGAAGAAATGGCTGATCAAGTCAATAATCGTGCTTAAGAGCTAAATCAAGGAAATGTTGTTGTGGATCCCCCGAATCATCAACTGGTTGATAATAGAGATGGCCGAGTTAATGAGCCACCTAGAACCAATTCTGATTTTTCCAGGCCAAACTTGATAGGCGTTAGCTCTAGCATAGTCCGTCCTCGAGTGGAGGAAAATAATTTTGAACTTAAGCCTGCTGTGATTCAGATGGTGCAGCAATATACTCAATTTGATGGTTTACCGGATGAAGATCTAAATGCGCATATCCAACTCTTTCTGGAGATATGCGATACCTTCAAATTTAATGGAGTTAGTGATGATGCGATCCACCTCAGGCTCTTCCCATTCTCTTTGAAAGGTAAGGCTAAGCAGTGGCTGAATTCTTTACCGATGAACTCTATTACTACATGGCAAGGTCTGATTAAGAAGTTTATGGACAAATTCTTCCCTCCTTTAAAGACCGCTAAACTTCGAGTTGAGATTCAACCTTATCATCAGTATGACATGGAGACATTGTATGAAACCTGGGAGAGATTCAAGGACTCAATGTGGAAATGCCCACACCATGGGATCCTAGAGTGGCTTCAAGTTTAGATATTTTATAATGGGTTGAACTATCAAATGAGACAAACAGTAGATGCCGCAGCTGGTGGCACCTTGAACCATAATACTCCTGAAGAAAGTTTGACTCTTTTTGAAGACATGACCGCGAATAATTATGAATGGTCACATGGTAGGGGCAAAGAAAAGAAGGTGGCAGGCATTCTTGAAGTGGATGTGGCTACTTCTATCACGTCCAAAGTTGAGGCTTTATCTAGAAAGATTGATGGGTAGGCTGTCTCACAACATCAGCTGGCTATTGTGGAACCCTCAGGTGGTGAGGAAGGGCAAATAGAGCAAGTGGATTATTTGGGAAACCCAATTCGGCCCCAGAACAATCCGTACAACAATACTTATAACCCAGGATGGAGAAATCACCCAAATTTTTCTTGGACTAACAATAGAAATATTTAGAAGGGTAATCCGAATCCTCCACCAGGTTATCAGAGGCCACTAGTCCAAAGTTCCAAACTACAACTTGAAGATCTCCTCACAAAATTCATTAAGGATTCATAAGATAGACAGAAATCCTTAGATTTGATTATGAAAAATCAAGACTCGGCTCTGAGGAAACATGAGGCATCAATACATAATCTTGAAAACTAGGTCGGTCAGATAGCTAAGCTTCTGTCAGAGAGATCTCAAGGTTCACTACCGGGAAACATGGAAACCAACCCTAGAGAACATGTTAAAGCTGTCACATTACGAAGTGGTAAGGAACTACAACCAACGGTTCAAGAAGAAGAGAGTCAGGTGACTAAACCAGCAAAAGAGTAAGTAGTTCTCAAAGAAGGGGGAAAGCATTCAGAAAAATCACCTAAAGAGAAATCATCACCTCCATTAATCCCAGAATACAAGCCCAATGTTCCTTATCCAGCACGACTCAAGAAGGACAGAACAGATGAGCACTATGGCAGAATTTTAGAGATATTCAAGCAATTGCATATCAACCTTCCACTGGTTGAGGCATTATCACAAGTGCTACGATATGCAAAATTTTTGAAAGAGTTGCTATCGAACAAAAGAGAGCTTGAAGAGTTTTCCACTGTAACTTTAGGAGGAGAATGCTCTGCGGTAATTCAGAACAAACTCCCAAAGAAGTTAAAAGATCCTGGGAGCTTTACCATCCCTTGCTTGATAGGGAATTTATTTGAAGAACGGGCATTGGCTGATTTGGGAGCCAGCATTAATTTGATGCCATACAAGATGTTCCAGAAATTGGGTATTGGAGAGTTGAAACCGACCAAAATGAGTCTTCAATTAGCCAATCGATCAGTCAACTTCCCGATAGGAGTAGTTGAAGATGTATTAGTGAAGGTGCAGGACTTCATCTTCCCGGCGGATTTCGTCATCCTTGACATGGAAGTAGATGTGGAGATCCCTCTTATATTGGGGAGGCCATTTTTGGCTACTACTAGAGCCATAATTGATGTTGGGGATGGGAAGTTAGTGTTGAGAGTGGGAAATGAAGAGGTCATAGTGAAAATGCCAAACGTCCTTAAACAAAGCCTGCACCATGATGATGCATGCTATGCAATCGACTACCTCGACTTCGCAGTTTCAGATTCATTGCAAGACCTGTTGATTGGTAATGCATTGGAATTGTGTTTGATGAATAGGGAGAAAGAGCAACCTGAAAATATGGCAATTAGAGCAGTTATCAATCAGCTTAATAATAATCCTGAGTTAAGAGAAGAAAGAAGCTTTGAAGGTATGAATAGATCCACCATTCAGAGATCGAAACCTTCAATTGAGGAACCACATGAGCTAGAATTGAAACAACTGCCAGACTACCTTCAATATGCATTTTTGGAAGAAGATTCTAAACTTCCAATCATAATTGCATCAAATTTGGATCAAGATCAGTAGGAAAGGTTATTGCATGTCCTGAGGCAACACAAGAAAGCAATTGCATGGAAAATTGCAGATATAAAGGGGATTAGCCCATCATTTTGTACACACAAAATTTTGATGGAAGATTGTGTCAAGCCAGTGGTACAACCACAGCGTCGACTTAATCCAAATATGAGAGATGTTGTAAAAAAGGAAGTCATTAAATTGCTTGATGCAGGAATGATTTACCCGATTTCTGATAGCTCATGGGTGAGCCCCATTCAAGTAGTTCCAAAAAAAGGCGGTATGATAGTGGTACCGAATGAAAAAAATGAACTCATCTCGATGAGAACTATCACTGGATAGAGAGTTTGTATAGATTACCGCAAGCTAAATGATGCAACTCGAAAGGATCATTTTCCTCTTCCATTTGTGGACCAAATGCTTGAAAGGTTAGCTGGTCATGCATATTACTGTTTCCTCGATGGGATGTTTGGATATTTTCATATTCCTATCACACCCGAAGACCAGGAAAAGACGACATTCACATGCCCTTTTGGGACCTTCGCTTATCAACGCATGCCTTTCGGATTATGCAATGCTCCAGCCACCTTTCAGTGATGCATGATGGCTATTTTTGAGGATATGGTAGGAGATAAGATGGAAGTATACATGGATGATTTTTCTGTTTCCAGGAATTCTTTTGATGAGTGTCTACACCATCTTGAGTTAGTGTTGCAAAGTTGTAAAGATACTAACCTGGTCCTAAATTGGGAGAAGTTTCATTTTATGGCAAAAGAAGGTATTGTTTTGGGTCATAAAATCTCCAAGAAAGGCATAGAAGTGGATGAGGCAAAGATCGAAGCAATTTCTAAATTGCCCCCACCATCTTCAGTTAAGGCAATACGAAGTTTTCTTGGCCATGCAGGGTTCTATGGATGATTCATTAAAGATTTTTCAAAAATTGCTAGGCCGATGACAAAACTCTTGGAGAAGGATACCTCCTTTGACTTCAACCAATAATGCATTGATGCATTTGAACTCCTCAAGCAAAAACTCATCATTGCACCTATCACGGTCACACCAACATGGGACGTTCCCTTTGAGATTATGTGTGATGCTAGTGACTCGGCTGTGGGAGTTGTTCTAGGTTAGCGAAAGGACAAATTCTTTCAACCCATTCATTATACTAGCAAAACACTCACTCCTGCACAAGAAAACTATACAACCACTGAGAAGGAGTTGCTGGCAGTTGTCTTTGCCTTTGACAAGTTTAGACCATATCTCATCTTATCTAAGGTCATCGTATACACAGATCATTCTGCCTTGAAATTCTTGCTGACAAAACAGGATGCAAAGCCACGCATCATTCGGTGGATTTTACTTCTTCAAGAGTTTGATCTTGAGATAAGAGATAAAAAGGGTGCCGAAAATCTAGCAGTCGACCACCTGTCACGTTTGGAGAATCCCTGTTTAGAAAGATTGAATGAAGTTGAGATCAATTATGAGTTCCCTGAGGAACGATTGTATGCCATCAAGATCATTGAAGATGATATCATCCCATGGTTTGCTGATATTGCCAATTACCTAGTGGCAAGGGCCCTTTCTAAGGATATGAACAAGCAGCAGAAGAAGAAAATTTTCACTGAATTGAAGCACTACTACTGGGAGGATCCACATTTATTCAAAATTTGTGCTGATCAGATGATTCGAAGGTGTGTTTCCCATGAAGAAGGATGGAAAATCTTATTCCACTGTCATAGTAGGCCAATGGGAGGACATCATAGTGCCAATAGGACGGTGCACAAAGTATTGGAAGCAAGATTTTACTGGTCGTCATTGTTTAAGGATGCTCAGAGATATATAGCTCGATGTGACCGATGCTAGAGGGATGGTAACATATCAAAAAGGAATGAAATGCCACAACACTACATATTAGAGTGTGAAGTATTTAATGTATAGGCCATCGACTTTATGGGGCCCTTTCCTCCTTCCTTCGGAAATAAATACATATTGTTAGCTATGGATTACGTCTCTAAATGGGTAGAAGCACAAGCCTTGTTGACTAATGACTTTCGGGTGGTTGTTAAATTCTTGAAGAAGCTCTTTTGTAGATTCGGGGTCCCACGGGCACTCATAAGTGATAGAGGTACACACTTCTGTAATTCGCAAGTTGAAAAGATTCTTACGCGATATGGGGTGACTCACCGTCTTACTACGCCGTATCACCCCCAAGCTAGTGGGCAAGTGGAGGTTTCAAACAGAGACCTAAAGTGTATCTTAATGAAGTCCGTGTCTCACCATAGACGAGACTGGGCCGAGAAGTTAGATGATGCTTTGTGGGCATATCGGGCAGCTTACAAAACCCCCCTTGATACTACTCCATATCGATTGGTCTACGAGAAAGTTTGCCATTTACCAATTGAGATTCAACACAAGGCATTTTGGGCGATCAAATATGCCAATTTAGATCTCAACCGGTCTGGAGCACATCGAAGGATGCAACTTAATGAGCTAGATGAATTGAGGCTCATGGCATATGACAATTCATATATATACAATGTGAAATCCAAGAAGTTTCATGATGCTCGGCTACCACAGAATGGACAGTTTAATGAAGGGGACTTTGTATTACTTTTCAACTCTAGGTTGAAATTGTTCCCTGGGAAGCTTAAATCAAGATAGTCTAGTCCATTCCGGGTAAAAAAGGTTTTTCCCTACGGCATAGTTGAGTTGGAACACTCGGAGAAAGGCATTTTCAAGGTGAATGGCCAAAGGCTTAAGCATTACTTTAGGGACAAAACAGTTTTGGAAGAAAAGGAGGAGCTGAACCCCATTCTCATTTCCATTTGAGCTCCACCGGTTCATTATGTCGAGTTAATGACGTTAAACAATAGCACTTCTTGGGAGGCAACCCATGTTGCTTAGGTAAGTTTTTTTTTTCTTTATTATCATCTGTTGTTTTGGAGTAACTTTTGTAGGACAGCAAGCTCTAGGGGGGCTAACCAAGTTTTGATTTTATGAAAGTCACCTTAATAAAGGTTCTTTTAAGCTCTAAGTGTGGGGAAATTCAGGATGGGAGACCTTTTCAAGGGAATGCAAGATGAAGTGATGACAGGTATGTACTTTGATCTGCATAACCGAGTACACTAGTGGTGTATCTGGTTTCTCACACATGCTAGAGAGTGTCTAAATTGACTTTGCAATACAAAAGGGGAATACGTCATGGTGTGCCCTCCGGTGCACTTCAAAAAAAAAAATGCTCATTGTGTACATATCAGAGATACACGAATAAGGTACACACTCGTGTACCTGGTTGTGTATCTGACCCACAGAAGGCACAATTCGATACACGAATAAGGTACACGCTCATATACCTAGTTGTGTATCTGACCTATAGAACACTCCCTCTATATACACGAACAAGGTACACGCTCGTGTACCTGGTCGTGTATTTGACTCACAGAATGCTCTCCCATGATACACGAACAAGGTACACGCTCGTGTACCTAGTCGTGTATCTAACCCACAGAATGCTCTCCCACGATACACGAACAAGGCACACGTTTGTGTACCTGGTCGTGTATCTAACCCACAGAATGCTCTCCCATGATACACGAACAAGGTACACGCTCGTGTACCTGGTCGTGTATCTGACCCACAGAATGCTCTCCCACGATACATGAACAAGGTACACGTTCGTGTACCTGGTCGTATATCTAACCCATAAAATGCTCTCCTACGATACACAAATAAGGTACACGCTCGTGTATCTAACCCACAGAAAGGAATCCAAAGTACACAATCGTGTACTTGGTCGTGTATCTAATTTTTCTGTTCGTACTATTAAAGGACTCCTCAGTTCACTCTACCATTTACACAACCCATTCTCCATTCGTGTATTTGACCTACTCACTCCCACTCTACTCCTCTATACCGTGGTTGTTCTTTCCACACCATCAATTTCTTCTGTTTCAAGGACTCAAGGTAAGTAAGTTTTCTCTTCTTCTTCTTCAATATTTATTGCAATATGGTTGCTACTCGGTTTTCTTTTACGACTACCATACATGCTTACATCTATGATAATGGTATGATGAGTGATTTCACATTTTGGAAGTCGATTGTTGATAGATCTATAGACATTTTGAACTCACGTGAATCCATGTATGATTGATGTCATGAGTGGCTGCCAAACAAGTGAATCGATAGTTAGGGTTTGAACTTGAATATTTGGGACTTTGATTTTGTGGGTTTCTAGAACAATGTTGTTGTGTTTCTTTCCCAATCTTCTTCTTAAAAAGCAAGTTATGAGACCATTTTTTTTTTACGATGACTAAACTATCACACCTAGCTTCTTAGAATCAAGATTCGAACTTTATCATTTGATGATGCTTTGGGTGTGTTGTAGTTACATTTTTTTCCTTCAGGAAGGTAAATTAATAATATACCAAAGCCACAAGACCTGATTCTGAGCGTTCCTATGGTAATTTGTGCATGTATTAGACGGGTAGATACATAACTAGGTACACGATCGTGTACCTTGGTAGTGTATCTCAACTGTGCTATCTTCCTCCTTGTTTCGGAAACCCAATGCAAGTCTTATCATTTTCTTTGTGTAATTAATGAACCTAACCTATTTTGAGACCATTGTGATTGATTCAGATGGGCAAAAAGACTTGTGCAGTTAAACCGAAGTTTACCAAGAAGAAGAAGACCACCCCTACTAAGAGGAAGTAGGATGGTGCTAGTTCATCCTCCGCTCCACCCCCCTGAAGAGTTGCGGAGGAGCTATGGAGCAAGAAGCGGTTTGAAATTCTCTCACAGAAACCGTTTGGTGCACATCAATATTTGGATTGGGGCATGCTGGAATGGTATGGATTAGTTCAGCCAATCAAGGAAATCCTTACCACCAGACCATGGGAGGTCCTGTTCACCATTCAAGAACCAGCGTATAGGGATGTTACTCTTGAGTTCCTATCCACTATGTAGATACAGAAGACAGAAATTGAAAAAGGTTGGGACAACTCTTTCAGTTTTGAAGTGTATGGGCAACATCACAACTGTACTGTCCGCCAGTTCTGTTCTCTAATGGGATTCTACACTGAAACTTTTACCTGGACACTTGAGTTTCGGGGTTTACATTGCCATTGGCCTCCCAACGTTAACAATCAGGTATATTGGGAGGAGTTGACCGGAAATCCAAATCAAGAGTACTTTCCATCCAGCTCCAAGGCCTCTCTAATTAAGGATGATTGCCTCAAAGTTTGTCATTGGCTCTTGACAAACACAATTGGAGCCCGAAAAAGCAGTAAGGGAGTTGTCAATAACTTTGAAATCTTCTATCTTTACAGCATCTCCCATGGATATCAAATTAATATCGGGTTGGAGTTGGCCTTTTATGTATAGAGATAGGCACATGACTCTCGATCTAAGGGGATTTACTGTAGCAGCTTCATCACTCATTTGCTGAAGAGCATGGACATTTTCCAAGACCCTGGGCTAGAGGCCGCTAAGTGCAATCAGGAAAGAATCTCTGATGGGCCGTTTGCTAAGTGGGGAGTGAAAAAAATCACAGGAACTTCCTGCACTTCTAGCAGGCCGCATCCTTCTGCACAATCCTCCAAAGCTGCTCTTTCCTTGCCTTCACTTGGTGAGTCTTCTATTCCCACATCGGAGCGGGTACTTGACCGCTTGGCATCCATTGAGAAGACCTAAGGTGAGATGAAAGTTCAACTACAGGGGTTGAAAAAGAAAGAAAAAAATTTAGAAAATTTGTAGTTCACGCTTTCCAGTCGCTGGCTAAGTGCTTCCCAACGGGGCAAGCCAGTTTGCCCACTCATGCCTCTTCCTCTGAAGCTGAAGAGGAAGTTGAGGCTAGCGGTGATAAAGACAAGGAAAATGAAGCAGAAAGTGGGGGAGAAAGTGAAGAATATACTGAGGAAACCACTGAGGAAGTGGAACCAATCATTGCGAAGGGTGAGGAAAGTGATGATGAAGAGGATGAAGCAAACGAGAATGAAGATGAGGAGACCAGTTCGAAATGATGAATGACTTTAAGTTAACTATTTTATTCTGCATATTCGAGGAGCTCTTTCTCTTGAGCTAGACTCTTCCTTGCTGGATGACTGTAATAATGACTGATCTCTATTTACTCTTTTATGTTTCGTTATTGTTGTCTTGAACTTTTCTGATCTAGGTGCTATCCTACGAATGCAATCGGTCCCATAACTTTCCTTGGTGAGCTTCATTGATATAGATGATCGACATTCCGCTAGCTATGCAATTGGTCCATCACCTGTTTAATCCCGGGAAGTCTCAGTTCCTTTTCTTTTTATTTTTTCTTTTTATCTCTTTATTTCTCATTATGTTCTTGAATGATAAAGACATTGGGGACAATGTCTTAATCTAAGTGTGGGGAAAGGGATACTAAAGAAATTTGATAAGGGTTGTGCTGAATTGTATGATTCATTCAAAAATTTTCCCTATTTTTTTGTTTAGGGGATACTAAAGAAATTTGATAAGGGTTGTGCTGAATTGTATGAGTCATTCAAAAATTTCCCCTATTTTGTTTTTCTCTTTTTGCTTGATAATCGAATTTTGAAATCATGATTGCAAATTACATAGTATTTTAGCATTTAGTGAATGAATTCCTCTAAAAGAGTGTTGTGCATGTCACCTTTATCTTCTTTGGAACATTGATACTTAGTCAAAGTGATGGGATAAAATCGTTGTGAAACTCAAAGATCTTGAGAGCCATTTAATCTTTCATGAAAGGGCAATGAAATGATTCTGTTGGTGATCTTTCTTAGAAGATCTCTTTAAAGTAATAATTTAATGAAAGCATGTTATACTTGAAAAATAAAGGATTGGTTAGTATGGGCAGGCTTTGGTCCCTTAGAAGAGCGAAGTTTGACTCCGCTACTAACTAGTCAAAATAATAAGTTAAGGTAATAGAAGTTCGATGGGGTTCCTTTAAAACCTGGTCACCTAAGGTCATCTGGCTTGGGATCGGCCGACCGTACCATAAAGGCAAAAGTTGAGAGGGTCCTGTAACTCGAGTAATTAAGCCCATAGGAACACCCTCAATTGAGGGGATAACGTTCGTTAACTTGGGTGATGAGCCTAAGATTATCGGCTGAAAACTGGTTACATGGGTTGCAAGATCCTAAACAGAAAAAAAAGGGGTGAAACCAGTGAACTATTACAAAGAATAAAAGCTTTGAAGAGATCAACCAAAAAGGAAGAGGAATTCAGGGGAAACATAGATGCAATGTATTTCATTATTGATTGCTTTACTAAGAGAGATAATTGAGAAGATATTAGACTTTTTAATGGTGGTTGAAATGTATCACGTTTCCTTTTGCTCTGACGTTTCCTTTTGCTCAAATTGATCTTGTGTCTAATTTTGATCATGAAAGCCATTGTTAAGTGACAAGGGTAAAGATTGGTCTACTCTGATTAATCCTAGAAATTTGACTAAATTATCTTTGTTACAATACTTTCATGATAAGGTGAGAAGCACACTCATTAGATTGAGGGATTGCATTGAGCTTTAAAGATTAAAATTCATAAATGTTAATGTGTGAGTAGTATTATTTGGTAACGACAATCATGATTAATGAAAAGTTTGATTAATGTTTTATTTTGCTTGAGGACAAGCAAAGTTTTAAGTGTGGGAAAGTTTGATAAGTCGCAAAATACCCTTATCTAGAGTAATGAAATTGTGCTTTATTGTTGAATTTTTAGATGATTTTTTGAAGAAAAGGATGCTTAATGGAGTGAATGTTAATTTCAGGATCCTCTAAAGTATTTTGGAGCTAAGGGAAGGAGTTTTGAAGAGTCGGAGCAAGTTTGGAAGGAATTGGATACATTACATGCGAAGAGAAAGAATTTTGGAAAGTACACAAGCGAGATATACGCCCATGTACTTTGCTTGTGTATACTGAAGCGGATGTCTAGAAAGTACATGAACAAAGTATACGCCCATGTACTTTGCTTGTGTATCTAATTTTGCTTCTATTCAATGATGTTTCAAATACACGACCAATGTACACTCCCATGTACTTGCTCGTGTATATTCACATAAGGACACTTGGAAGCAAGCATGAGATATACGAACGAGATACATTACTTGTGTATCCGCTCGTGTATATATCCAACCGGGGTACATGTTTAAATAGACCGTTAGTTTGCCCTAGAACGAGAGGTTACAAATTTTTTATTTTCTCTCACTCTCATAGCAGTAAAGGAAGAAGATTATATCGATTCCAAGGGAGATTAAAGACCCACGAAGAAGAAGATTCTATCTTTAAGGGTTGTGACCATGAATTTTATCTATTCTTCTAATAATTTCATTTCTTTTATCCAATTTATGGAGGAGTAGACTTTACATCTAGATTTTATTTGAAACTTCTCTGTCATGTGATGAAGATTTGGTCATGAATGCGAAGTTGTTGACTTTCTTATGATTAATTGCATGCTCTTCAATTGTTTCTTAGATTCATAGATCCAGAATATAAATTTATGCATGATATCATATTAGTTAATTGAGAAATTGCTCATATGATTAGATCTAATGCAATTAATGAGATTTAATTGTTCTTCTAGAGATAGGAAACAAGAGTCTTCTGTTTACATCGATTATTTTGATGCGGATTCATGTGCTTTATGCAATTCTAGGTTGCTATTAACTAAGGAGAGATCCTATTTGATAAACCTAGAATTAGATAGGTTAATATACTTGAGAAAGTAGTTAACTTGACTAGAGAGTTCGACAGTATAAGAAGTCAATTACGACAATCTTCATAAATCTAATGAATTACATGATAGAGAAGGAGTAGAATAAGATCTAGGTTACTTTTATTAATTGATAAATCTTCAGAACCATTGTTGTTAGTGAGTTATTAGTTTTAAGATTAGAGTAATTAAGTTTCAACCAACCTTATTAAGCAGCGGTTAGATAATAGGAACGGAGTTAGTACTAGTAGTTGGTGTATCTCTGAGGTACGACCTTGTGCTTACTCACTATATTACGTTACGATAGGTACACTTGCTTATTGCTTTGTAGTAGGATTAAGAACAAGAATTCAATTTATTAAAACTACGATTGGCAATGATCAAAGAGCTAGCATGATGAAGACTATTTTTATTTATAATTATTTATTTAGACTATTTATGTTGTAATCTTTCTTTTGGGACACTTTCATTTGTTTGTAATTGTCTTTTAGGACCGGCCACCTTAAAAGTGGCATAGTTGTAATTTTGTGCATTTTCTAACCCTATAGGGAGCAAGTATAATGCTTAAAGTAGGGTTTGTGGAGATCATTTTTCAGATTTGAACATACACTTTTTTGTGAGGATTAAGGTTCTTCCTAATTGTCATTAGACTCTTATAAATTTCAACCCCAAGAGTTGAAATTGTGGCGAGTGCAACACTTAAAATTGTGAGTAATATCAATTTAATTTTGTTGTGATTTCTTTTCTTCTCTAGTGTGTAGTATCTAAGGTTGAATTGAGATAGTTCTTGGTCAGATTTTCTTCATAATCAGTTTTAGATATATTGAGTTTGTTGAGTTACTTATCATAGTGTTATTCATCAACATTTGCCTATCATTGTTCACGTGGAATGTCTAGTTCTAAAGAGGAGAATCACAGTTTTATTTTGCAGCTCAATCTTGAAATTCACGTGATGATTCAAGCTTGATTAGTATATATTGAGGATTTGATTCTTTGTAATTGGATTAGTTCATTGTTTATTGATTCCAAATCCATATCTATCTTTTGGAATCACACAAATTCTCTAATTGTTGATTTGGACTTAGGGATTGCATTTAGGGTTAGATTTTTACTCCATTTGATTGTGCTTAAATCCCATTTAGGCACATCATCTTTTGGTATCAGAGTATTATCATACTTGGATTCATTCTTGGTCACATCCTTGATGTGGGAATTGGTTCATAAATATTGAGGAATTGTGCAATTGTTGAACTAGTTTGATTGACATTGTCTATTTGTCTTTCAAATTCATTTTGCATATGCTTAATCTTGGTTTTAGGCACATCAATGCGTAATACTATGTTGGGAATAGCCACTACAGGCTCTAACACCCATGAATCCTTAAACCTTAAGCTACGTAGATCATTTGTAAGCACGACTCCACTAGAGACTAGCACAAAAGATCATTAGAGTGCTTCATAAGGATCTATCACTATGGCCCCCTAGGTCTATCCAAGTACATACAAGAAAATTAAACTAATCCATTATTTTAATCCAATTTTCTACTTTCCTAATAATCACAAAGAAAATAATGGTTACACGTACCTAGAGGAGTGTTCTTAAGCTCAACTTATTCTAGGCTAACTACTAAGTTGTAATCTGTAAGAAGGTAAGGAACTTACTCTTAGTACTAATCTAGGTTTCTCGATTCTACTCACTTAATCGTTATTAGATTACTTATCTTTCTCTATTGAGCTTCATAGGGTTTTATTGGATGTCAATGTTACATGGAACAACATTTAGTTAGAAAATAAATCAAGTAATGAAGTATCTCTAAATATATGGTTGTGCTTTAAGCCGCGTACTTTGGTATAGTTGGATACATGGCTATGTATAGTGGTTGTGTATCTTTTTATGCATTTTTGAAATTTAAAATACCTAGGTACACGATTGTGTAGTTAGCTTTGTACCTTTCTATGGTTTTTTATATTTGATACGTACAAGTACATGGGTGTGCACTTTAGCCGTGTACCTTTTTATACATTATGTGTATTTCTACACAAGTAAGTATATGGGCATGTACTTGATTGTGCAACACGTTGTTTTTCACAAATGATTTTTCATCTTTTTCTAATTCATTCCTTAACCTGATTTAGACAATTCTAATCTTAATTGGTCCTTGAATTTATCAATTCATAATGCATTATGTGGATTAGTAAACTTACTTGCTTTGGTAACTATTTTAAATCATTAGTTATTTGATCTCTATGCTCATTCCACCCCTTTCTTGATCCAGATTCTATCAATTGTAACATAACACTTGCATAAATCCTCAATTCCATCATCATAAATACTAATTCAATCATTGAAACCTTTACCTGATGTAATTAGATTAGACCTTATGGTTGATTGTTAGATCACCTTAGAATTCTCCAAAGAGTGTCACTTGTCTACTACTAAGAAAATGGTAAAGAGAGGAGCACTAGGTTAAGCGGGGTATGTATACCCTATCTGCGAATGATTGAATTATCCCTCGTATCTTATAAAAATCACACTTTTGACATTAGCTCCTTATTAAATAAATGTTAGATAAATATATAATTTTTCTAGTATTTACATTCTCATGTGCTTAAAACTAAAGTCTAAGCATACACAAACCAAGTTTGAAAGACAATTAGATAATGCCAATGAATTAGTTAATCAAATGGCATAAATTCTCAATGCTTGTAACCAATTCTTCAAATGTTGACGTGATCAATGATGAATATCCAATTGTGATTAGCTCTGATACCAAAAGATGATATGCTTAAAAGGGACTCTAGGCATATGCAGATAATCCAATTAAACCACTCTTAAATGACAAGATCACAACCAGTTCAAATTGGATCAAAATTGCGTGAACCCTAAATTTCCAAGGTGATTCGATTAATAAGAACAATGAGGATTAAAAACCACAAGGATGATATTGATCAAATGAATCATGAATTTAACTCAATTTCCAATAAAATCCCAATCAAAACACCAACATATAAACCGTAAACTTTTCCTCAAATAAGTGGAATTCCATGCAAACAATAAAAGGGAAAATTGAAGGCAATTTCAAGAGATAAAACCAATCAATTAGATCACATTACATGAAAGGATTTTAGATCACAAGTGGCGCCAAACTTAGATAAAAAAGAACCAACCTAATCAACCTTAAATATTACACATTAGTGATGAAAAGGAAAAATAACTTAGGGAATTGATATAACCCACATTTCTCTATGTTGCAACTCGCTTCAATTCCAATTTAGATTGAAATTGATAAGAGTCCTATGAAATATTAGGAAACCTTAATCTCTCACACAAAGATATGTGCTACAAATTTCAAAGTTTGATATCCAAAACCCTACTTAAGCAAGTATTTATACTTGCTCTCTTTAGGGTTAAAATGTTCACAAAATTACAACTATGCCACTTTAGGGTGGCTAGTCCTAAAAGCACCAATTACAACCAAATAAAAGTGATAAAAAACTTACAAAATAAATGGTTCCAAGCAAATAACAAACAAATAAAAATAGCCTTCAACATGCTAGCTCTTCAATAGGATTTGTCGGTCCAACTCATCGTCGATTTAGGTTGGTCTATGGATAACCCACAAGCTAAGTCTTAGTGAGGTTAGTATATAAAACTTTTTGGGGTCGAGTTGTTAAAAAAGGACCCTCATCGCTAAGATTTGAAATCCTTTAGTTCAATCATCTCCTCGGGCCTAAAAAAGATTTATCCTCAAATTTGACAGATTAAATGTAGTAGAGGCTCTATATCTTCCTAGCAAACCATCTGAATCAGTATCATTGCAGAATCTCAATACTTGAAATACCATAGGGGGTGATTGCTTTCACTCCTCAATTTCTAGGATTTATCTCATTTGCAACACATATAATGATCCATTATCCACTAAGGTCTCCCATTTCTCAACCCGTTCCACTGATATTGTTACCTCTTTTTCTGATTCACCTGTATGTCGTTAACCCTCATGGCCCTTTAATGGTTGGCTCAACTACTTATGGCCCTCTGAAACCTCTAAAGGTAGACACAACTGTCTTTGAACAATCTAGCCCTCTGGTGATGAGCTCATCTGACTCCAACCCTTATAATCCTCTAAAGGTTTGCTTAATTGCTCATAAACCTCTAGAACCTTTGAAGGTGAACACAACTGCCTTTGAATAGCTTGGTCCTATGGTAGTTAGCTCATCTGACCATGACCCTTAGGATCTTCTGATGGTTGGCACATTTATGTCTGACAAATGTTTTCCTCTATATGTTGGCTCATGTAATTAGGAGCTTCAGGAACCTCTGAAGGTTGGCATGTTTACTTATGCACAATGTGGTCCCCTGAAGGTTGGTTTATGTGGTTATGATTATCAGGAATCTCTGATGGTCTATGGATTTGTTGCTAAACCTTTTGGACCTTTAAAGGTTACAACGGATTTAGAATGATGTGTTTACCCTCTTGCTGGAATACATATGTATTCCTGAAGCCATCATGTAAGACCCTCTTACTATATAACCATGGCACACATAGGAATAATATCACACACAAGCTCATCACAGTACTTATTCCCTATACTGAAGGGTACCCTAGCCTTTTAGGTTACATAAAGACTCTCTTGATCATTTAACCAATGTAATGTGTAGGGTTTAGGATGTGGGGTAGTTACAAGTTTCAACTTCGAAACTAATGATGCAGCTACAACATTAGTATAACTACTACAGTCAACAATAATTACGCACAAGTTTCCTTGTACCCTACAAGAAGTATGGAACAAATTTTTCCTTTGTCCATCATCAATGGTTAGCGAAGAAGTCAATACTTAATGTACCAAAGTAGTAGAAGTATACACATCACTTGACATGGTTATTAACTAACCACAACAACATACCTACGGTACACACACAACCAATTACAAGAAATACTTATTGTCAGTTCAAGTAAAGTTAAGTAAAATAATTGAAGCACAAATAAATACTTATAAGTAGTTAAGAAATTAAATTCAACCAACAAATGTTTAAGTAATGAGTTCAATTACTTTCACACTTTAATGTTTGTTTTTTTTTTTTTTAATTCAAATTCTACTACACAAACTTTCCTTTCTTGCCTTAGTTTCACGCTATAATAAATCACAATGTGTAGCACCTCAACACACTCACAAATGCACAACTTCACATTGCCACACACACTTCCCTTACTTACGGTCACCACCACTTACGCCATTTGCAATACTCCTTTTAATAACACATATAAACACAACATCACACATACCCCCTTTACACAATACACAACACCACACACACAACTTCTTCACTAAATATACAAAACACACCACCACACATATACACCTTCAACTCACTATGCAATTCTTCACTTCTACACAAGTTATCAAATTGCAACTTCAACAAAAAGGTAGCTCAATTTCAAAATTCAAATGAGTTCACTAATTGCTATATTCCACAAATGGTAAGGAGCCACTTTCAAATTCAAATGAACACACAATTACTTAATCACTTAATGTATGTTTTGAAATTCAAATTGCTTCCTTAACTCATACCTCAATTATGAAAATTCAAGTTTGAAAATCACAAATGTTACTCCTTAATTTTCAAAAAACAACACATAACAATTCACTCTTCTCTTTTTACTACAAATATTGTATTTCCACTTCCACAACAAACACTAGGAAATATACTTCTTATTTTTCCTTCAAAGATCACAGCAATAACAAGATGATAAGGGGATCACAATTGCTCCACGTCTACAACAACAAGTAGTAACTACAACAACACAACGAAATAACTCAACTCCACTTCATAATTCGGATCAAGGTGCTAACTCAACAACCCTTAATTTCCGAATTCAAAATCAATCAAACCCTTCTTAAAAACCTCAAGCTCTGATACCAAAGATGATGTGCTTAAAACCAAAGTCTAAG
>JBBMOL010002098.1:0-28620 GCA_037954665.1 Laguncularia racemosa
TTTGGGGTGTATTAATAGGGGTATTTTTTGGGGATAAAGAAAGCAGTGGCTCGATTTTCCCATAATTGGAGCATGGCCTGGACTAAAGGAAAATTCCCCTCTATCTTTGTCAGTGAGAGTATGGGTTGATTTTTTGCTGGATAAAGGGCCTGCTCCTCCGGGTTGTACAAAGTAAACCAAGGGCCCAGTACCAACCTTCGGTCCAAAGGTTTGTACACCCGTATTCTTCGGAGGAGAGGGTCAACCACACTGCTAGCCACAATTACAATAAGAAATACCTTAGTTTACAAAACAGAACTAACGAAAACATTACAGGGAAATGGTCCTGAACTCCAAGGACAAAAAAAAAACCATTACATTTTCATTCAATTGTCAACCCTTGTGATGTTATGTATGCAAGTAGGTTGGTTTCTAACTAGTTTCTCGAGCTCTATGGCCTCCCGAAATTCTCAAAGAAAATGGATCTTAAGCCATACGAAGCATAGGGGGGTAGCCTAAAATCGGTCCCGAACTGTGAATCAACTCACTTCGCCCGAAACCAAAACCCCACAATGGCTCCCCGTCTTAGGTTTCTAGACGGTCCGGGTTCGACCGCATCTATTCACACAATATATGCACGCAAAACCCCCACAATAAAGAAAACTAAAAATTTAAACAAATTTCCCAAAAGGGTTTAGCAACAAGTAAAAAGAATGAAACACATTTCTTAAAGATAAACAATTTGAAGAGATTCAGTGCTGCCTACTGGCATGGGTCCCCAGAGGAGTCGCCACCCTGTCGAGCCCTAATTTTTGATTCCCTTCCTAATCCGATCTAGACTAGACTATATGCTCTTTCTAATGTAGATCCCGACTTTAAATTTGGGAAAATTTCGTTGATTTTTGGAGTCGCGCCACCCAATTGTTTTTGGGAAATATTGAATTAAGACTAAAGGTGCGGATTAGTCTTAATTTGGAAACCCCTAGTCGTCGTTAATCCTCTTCTCGTTTTTGTGAAAAGAGGAAAAGGGAAAACCCGAGTTTCTAAGTCCGGGAAACTAACCTATTAAAACCTTTACGGTTACCACATAATCTCCTAAAATTGTTCTTATTTAGAAATGTGTTTTTTATTATGTTTTTTGTTACTTTTTATTTTGTTTTTGAATTATTTGAAAAAAATTTGATTTTTCATTCATTTTAGGGTTGACTCAAACAAGGGCCCTAGTTCCCCTTTTCTGAAAACTTTAAGTTTGTTCGTGAATTTTAATTTTGAAATCTCTTTTGCTTTATGTTCTTACCATTTTTGGGGTTTTTCTAAAAAATTCTAAGCCTAAGCTTTAATCTGAATTTTGAAAATGATTTTTAGGGAAAAACATCAATTTTGGATTTAATTGAAGAAAAAGATTTTTCTAAGTGCTCAATTTTTATGATTCTTTTATAATTTTTTGAATTTTTTATGATTTTTTATGATTTTTTTCATGATTTTTGTGAAACTTTTTATCTTAAGTTAATATCTATCCTATTTTGAAATCTAAAATTTTATTGTTATTTTTCCTAATATTTTTTTATTATTTTTCTACATTTTATTATTATTTTTTTACTATTTATTTTTTATCATCTATTTATTATTTTTTTTTATTTATTTTTTTTTCTACATTATTAAATTCTAGAAAAATCTAATTTCTACATTTTCCTATTTATTAAAAATAAACATAAACAAATAAATAAATAATAACTAACTAAATAATAAATAAATTATTAATTGGGAATAAATAAATAAACAAAATTAATTAAATAAAATAATAAAAATCCGGAAAATCCGACTTTCCTGGATTTCCCGGGGCGGGCGCGGGTCGGACACGGCGGCGGGGAAGGCTCGTTCATGGCGTTCCGGTGGCCTTTTGCTATGGGTGAGGTGTCAAATCCTAGCTTCTCGAGGGTTGCTGAATCCAATGGTGGCGGTGGTTTGCTCCCAGATCGCCTCCTGGTGGTGGTTCAACTCCGGCTGATGCTTTGCGGTTTTGGGTCTCCTCCAATGCTCTCCGATTTGCACTCTTTCCTCACTTTCTCTCAATTGTGATTCGTGTTCTGGCTTCCTCCTGTCCTCCTCTATTTATAGGCACTTGAAACCGAGTTGGATAAGCTCGGATTTCCTCCGATTGAAGTTGATCGGATTTTCGGTTAGAAAAACCAACTCCGATTTGTGTCAATCCCTCGATTTGTTGTGATTTGATTCCAATTAGATAATGTTTATCTTATTTATGTTGAAGATCTGTTGGATTTGTGCAAAAAATCGAATCAAAACGGCCGAAAAACGATATTATTTCCTTCCGCCGGCGATCTCGGACCCGAGGTAGACGACGATCACACGCGTCCGGCACGTGCGTTTCCTCCAGCCAATCGGATGCTGCCACGTGTCCTGGATAAGTGAAAAAATTGCAAAAACGCGGAAACTGCTCCTCCCGCGATTCGAACCCCTGACCTCGCACACCCGCACCGCGCGCCTTAGCCCATGGTCCGGACCAGCTGAGCTAGCCCACTTTCTGATTTTCTAATTTCGCAAATTACATATATGGCAATGCGATTTTTCTATTTTTTTGTATTTTTTGAAAATTCCAAATTTTGTAAAAATTGTTTATTATTTATTATTGCTATTTCTGAAATCATTTTTCAAAATTGATGTGTTTTCCTATTTATTTTTATTTTTTGAATATTTTTTATTATTTATGCTAAATTAAGGAAAAAATTGGGAAAAATTGAAAATTGATTATTATTGATTATTACTCACTCCTAGGGTAAAAAATGGGGTGTTTACAACATCTTGTATAATCATCTATAAACAAGATGAAATATTTGCTTCATTTAACGAGACTGTCCTCATTGGTCCACACACATCAATATGAATCAATTGTAGCCTTTAAAGAAGCTCTCCAAGCTTAATCGATGGGAAATGGCAACCTATTTTGCTTGCTAAATTGACATACTTGAATAATAGAAAGACCTTAAGTTAAGCCTTATACTTGCAAGTGCTTGAGGGCAGTATAGTTAAAGTGGCCAAATCTTTTGTGCCACAATATAGATTCATCTTTAATAGAGCTATAAGCATGCATATTTTGTGTCTCTCCACTTGATTTGAAAGCTTTTTGTTTCTCATTTTACAGTCAACATCTCACAACCACTATGATCAACAATGGTACAAGATATATTTTGAAAATGGAGAGAATAATTTTTTTTCCAATAATTGGGCCAAAAACTTTGTAAAAATTTGGCATATTTCTAGCAAAAAAAAAAAAACACATTAGAAATGCACTCAATACCTAATTTAAAAAAACTTTATAAACAAAAAATCATCTGCCTTTGCATTAACAAAAATTTTCCATTTTCAAAACTTTTATTTAAAGGGGGGTTTGCCAAACTGATAAAAGCTAAAAAAAAAAAATTGCTTTAAACAGTTTGTTTTTTTGGTTTTGGTTTTTTTTAAAAAAAATTTTCCCAAAAACCAAAATGATTAGCAGGAAAGTTTTGTTTGTAAAAAACCCCCTGTAGGGAAAAAAAACAAAATTTCCCTTTTTTTGAAAGTTTTCGTTGGCTTTTTGCAAATTTTAAACCTTGTTTTGGGTTTCTGTGGCACCTTTTTTTCTTGTAAACTTTCTCCAAAATGGGCCAAAATTTTTTCCCTTATTTAAAAAAATTGCACATTTGGGTTTCCCAAAAAACCCAAAAAAAATTTTAGAATGAAACCATCCTCTTTTTTAGTAAGGGGTATTTGGGGGTATTTCTGTTTGCCACCCCCTTTTTCCCTTTCCCTTTGGGCCCTAAACTTTTCCTTATCCTTTTCTCCCCGAATTGCTTCCCTTTTCTTTTGTTTAAAAACTTTTTCCTTTTTTTTTTGCCCAAGGGAAAAACCCCTTTTACTATTGGTTTTTTTATCTAAACGGGGCCTTCTTTGCCTTCAGCTTTGGAAAATATGAATCGATCACTAAAAATAATTTAGGGGGCAAAACCCTTTTTGATCTTCAAAAAGAAGAAATCCCCTTTTTATCAAATTTTTTTTTGGCAAGCTCAAATTTAAAAAAATTTCTCGGGGCAACCCTTTTGAAACCTATTTGTTCCTCACATGAAAAAACCCAAAACTTTTAAAAAAAACTTTTCCCTAAGTCTATCTACCCTAACCTTTTTTGATGGTTTTTACAAATTTTTCCCTCTTTTGTACTTCCAAAAAATCCCTTTTTAAAATTCAGGGGAAACTGAATTCTCCTTGTTTTTTTTTTCTCCCCATATACGTCTCCTTAAAAGGTTTTTTTCCTAAGTTCCCCTTTTAAAGGGTTTTAAAAAAGGGGGAAATTTTTGTTTTAATATTGAATTTGAAACTACACCCTTTAATTTTTGAGACAAAGCTCTAGGAAACTTTTGGGCCAATTTTTTTCTTCATTGGGGCCTTTATTTGATTGAGGGGTCAAAATTTTTTTACCTAAAAAGGGTTTTGGTTAAACCCTTTTTGTTTCAAAAACCCTAAATGCCTTAAAACCAAGGCCTCTCAAGTGGGGTTTTCATTTTTTAAAGGTTCAAAAATTGATTGGGGGGGGGTTTTTTTTCCCTCAAAAATCGGAAAAAATATGGGGGGCTATGGTTTTCTATATTAGAAAACCATGGATTTTTTTTTTTTTTTTTTTTAGGGCCCAAATTTCAAAGGTTTTTCTTTTTTTTTGGATGGGCCAAAATTTTCCCCTTAAAAATTCATTTTTAAAGCAAATTGGGGTACCAAGTCAGAATATTTTTAATTTTTATTTTGTATGTTTTTTGTTTTAAGGCACACCGTGTTTTGGAGCCCCGCCAAAAACCACCCAAAAGGGAACACCCGGGCCCAAAAAAACACGGTTGTGTACACGGCCGGGGGTTTTTAATTTACTTGGGCCCCGGGGGAAAAGTGCCCCAGAAACGAACCCTACCAAAAATTAAACGGTCGTGTACATGGGGGGTTTTATCTCTTGGGCCCGGGATATGCAAGAAACGTATACGGCCCCAAATTTCACGGTGGTAATATGGCCGGGGATCTCTGCCGCAAAATGCACAGAAAAAAGTACACGGGGGCCCCCAAAATAAAAACGGTCGTGTATAAAGCCGTGTATCCCCTGTCCCGGGCCCGCTTTTGCTTTTCCCAAAATTTTGATTTTTTTAAGATTGTTTTAAATTTTGGGAAGATAGATAAACTGTGTTAAACTTTGTAATTTAGGGGAAAATAGATTTTTGGAGGGTATGCTTGGGTTTTTTTACTTAGCTAATTTGTTTGGAAATCAGTTTTTGGAAAATTTTCTTGTTTTAAATATATTTAACAAGTGGAAGAAAAAAAAGGGTGAGGGGAAAATAAAAAGAAAAATTTAATTTTTCCCAAAATTTTTCATTTTTATCAGAGCAGCAAATGCAAACCCTTTATTTGTTTTTTTTGAAAAAAAAAAAAAAAAAACGGGGTAAAGATTTAAACTCGGGGATGGAAAGGGGAAACCCCTTTAAACGAAAAAAACCATTAAAAACTATATGACATTTACGTCCCTCGACAAAACCTGGGGCTTTTGGGATAAAATCAGGTTTCCCTTTTTAAGGGGGGAAAAATTATGGGGCGAGTGGGTTTTCGGGTCATTGGAAAAGGCCCTTGGGGGAGCGAGAAAAAAAAATTTGGATTTTTTGAAGGAACAATTTACGAAAACCTAATAGGACTCCCGCCGGAAACCCTTGGGAAAATTGGGGGGGGGGACAAAAAAACTCGTTGTTTGGTTTTTCTTTTGGGTCCAAAAAAACTATCGGGGGCCCAGCCTTTTGATCAACAATTTACAATTTGAGATTGCGCAAAAAACCTCTGGGGGATATACGAGAGGGATTTTCGGGGTGTAATTGGGCCTAGGGAAAAACAGCAGGGTTGAAATCAAAACCTTTTCCGAGGCAAAAAATTTGAAAAAAAGGAATTAGTAAATTTTCATTTTAAATATGGCAAAAATCAAACAATTTTTGGGGGTGAATTTTTCCAAAATACGAAAAAAGTCCGAGTGCAAGTGTTAGGATGCACTGTGATCTCAGGGGCTGATTTTGAAAAAAATTTGAAAAGGGGGGAAAAAATTGGGATACTTTTCTCATGGGATTTTGAAAGAAACAATTATGGGGGGGGCCGTCCGGGTTTTAAAAATTCTGGCTCAAGATCCCCTTGCCTAAAATGAATAAAGTGTACTCGATGCTTATCCAAGGAAAACGAGTGGGAAAACTAAAATTTTTCGTGGTGGGAAAAGGGTGAAAAAGTGGGGAAAATGATGGCTTTTTTCAGGGTTGTACTCAAGGGGGATGGGGGGAAGGGGGAAGAAAAAGGTGTGTTAAAAACATTGCAAAAAGCAAAAAAGGGGAAAAGAGGCCGGGCAGCTGGGTTTTTCCCTTTATTTGGGAAAACCCAAAAGGGGGGGTGTTTAGAAATCCGGAACGAAGGGAAAAACGGGGGGAGGGGCGTGGCAAAAGGGGGCAAAAAAATTGCCCCCAACAAAAAAACAGGACAAGGGGGGGTTGGACGGGGGGGGCTGGTTCCCGGGACGTTGGGCCCAAAGGGTACTCCCGGAAACCCTTTAAAAGGGGATTTTTTCCCCCGACGGGGAAAAATTGGGCCGGGGGGTGATTTGAAACCCGGAAACGCTTGGTTTTTAAGCAATTTAACCAAAAGGGGGGCCCCCTTTTGGGAAATTTTGGGAAATAACAAAAAAATTTGGGAGGTGGGAAAGGAAAAGAATGGTAAAGCCATTTTTCCCGGATAATTGGGCAGGGAGCAAAAGAACCATTTTGAGGGAAAAACTGAGTAGCTTTTTATAAAAAATTGTAGGGCAGTTTTTTGCCCGTGTTCCTTGGGGGGTTTCCAAAAAGGGAAAAAGTGCTTGGGGCCCCAAAAAAAAGGGGACAATTTTTCTTGGATGAAAAAACTGTTCCCTTGGAAAATTTTTTTTATGTGCCTGGATTGGGGGCCTGCAATTTGATTTTTTGGGGTTTACCCAAAACCCTGATCAAAACCATTGTAAAAGTTAAACATTGGGCAATCTTGTGTAATACAGGGGGCCGAAACTTCGAGGGTGCTGGGTTGGGGCTGGTGGAAAAACTTTGAATGGGGGTCTTTCTATTTTTTAAAGGGGACCAAAAAAGAATTAAAACAATTTAAAAAAAGGGTTTCAAAAGGGTCACTTTGATTTTTTGGGTCAAAAAGTTTAGGGGCCCTCCGTCTTTTGAAGGGGTTTCCAAAATTGCTTTTCCCAATTTTTGGATTCCCCACTAAAAATAATAATTTAATAAAAAAGTTTGGAGGGTTTGCAAAAAAAGCGGAAAAAAAAGACTAGAGAAAAAATTTTTTTCCTTTGTGATTTTAAGGGGAACTTAAATGTTTGAAAATTGGGTACTTGCATTTTTTTGGGGTCCCCCATTAGAACAATCTCTTCTTGGGGGAAACCATATTTTTTAAAATTTTTTTGGGGTTTATTTATTATTCTAGAGCTTTGTGGATATTTTTCTTGGGTTGTTGATAAAAAAGGGGGGTAAACTAAAGCAAAAAGGGAAAAGGGTTTTTTTTTCCATTTTTGGAAAGAAAAAGTTTTTAATAAAAAAGTTAAAAAAATTTTTTGCAAGCGATAAATGGGAAAAGGAAATTTTCTTGCATGAAAACGTATTTTTTTGAAAAAAGGCATTTTTTTTTTTAAAAAATTTTTTGTGTTGGGGGGGCACCCCAAAAAAAAATGGTCGGGTGGGGGAAAAAGAAAAAAAATTTAAAAAAACATTTTTAAAAGTGGCTCGACTCTACCCCTTTCAAAAGGGTGTCCCACCTATTTTTATTTTTGGGGGTTTTAATGTGTTTTTAAAATTGCTGGGGTTTTTAATTTAATCGAACCCTTTATCAGTTTTTTAATTGGAAAAAAAATATGACCAAACTAAGAATTTTTTTTTGGGTCAAATTTTGCTTGGGTCATAAAAAAAAAGGGGGGGAAACGGGGGGGGACAAAAAAATTTACAGTAGAAGGGAGACGGGGTGTAAACTTCGTTGGTTATCCTTTTTGGGGAAAAAAAAGGGTGGGGGGCTGTATGAATTTTGGAAAAAAAAACGTGAATTCTTTTTTTCAAAAAAGGGGGATTTTGGAAAATTTTTTTGAGAAAGGGGGAAATTTTTTATTTTCTTGTCCTTTTTGATGTAAAAAATTGCTGGAATATTTTATTTCCCCCCAGGGTGAAAGGGTAGCTTGGAGCAAGGGGGGGAAAACCCTTGATAAAAGAAATCCCCCCACCAGGGAAAAAAAAGGGGATTGAATAGGGCTTCGAATTAAAAAAAAGGAGCATGTTGTTCGGAACAAAGGGGTGCTGGCCCGGGTTTTCGACGGAGAAAAATGTTGGGGTCGTGGGCCCCTAGGCAAACAAAAACCTTCTGTTTTTGGGTGCGCATTTTGTTAAATTTTTGCAGTTTTTAAAAAACCTTTTAAATCCATCCCCCTTTGTCATCCCCCACCACAGTTAAACTCTCAGGTTTTGGGCCCCTCCTTTTGCAACCCAAAAAGAATTTTTGCTCAATTTTTTTTTCGAAAATTGTCTTTTTTTTGGAGATTTTAAAGGCAGGGGGCCGTGGGGCCAATCACTTTTCCCCTGGGAAACGGGAAAAAAATAAAAAAAAGGGTTTGGGGCGAGGCAATGCAAAAAAAAAATTCCCCCCAAGGGAATTTGGGAAAAAAAAAAAAAAATGCAAACTTGGGAATTTTTGTTGAATTACCTCCCACTAAGAAAAAAATCTTTGGTTTGTAAAAAGGGGTTTTACCAAAAAATCAAAAAAATCTTTTCCCAAAGGCACTGTGGGGGAAAGTTTTAAGGCCCCGGCTCGGGGGTGTTTAGGGGAAAACGTTTTAATTGGAAAAGGGGGGGCGATTTCCCCCTGAGGGGCCCTTTTTTTTCCCCCTTTTCCAAAAGACTTTTTTGTTTCGAAAAAGTTTTTTAAAGCGGGGAAACGGGAAAAACTTTGGGGGAAATTTCATCCCGATGGAAAGGTTTCCCAAATGCTTTTTTTCATGGAGTTTTTCCCAAAAGGGGAAATCTTTCATGGGAAATTTCCTCCTGGTTTTCACTTTTCGAAAATTTTGGCAAAGGTTGCAAATTGCGTAAAATCCCCTTATTTTTCTCAAAAAAAGTCCAAATGTTTTTTGCCAAGGGTATCTACTGCTTTGAAAAGGGGTTACGGGTTTTACACAATCCCTTTTTTTACTACTTTTCCCTTGGGCAAATATTCCAAAGTGGGTATATACAAAAATCAATGGGCCTTGTATATTTTGGATGTTTTTTATTGGGGCTACAAAACCAACCCCTTTCCCGCCATACAACAGTTTTTTAAAAAATTTTCTTTTTTGCTTGTTTTTTTTTTGAAAAAACCTGGGCATTTTTAAGTTTCTTTCTTGGTATAGAAGTTTTCGCGGGGGGCCCTTTCCCGGGGGTTTTTTTTTTTTTTGTCAAAAGGGAAAATGGGGTTAGTTTTTATTTCTGAAAGGGTTGGGGGTGCTAGGGGGGGTCGCCCTTCCCAGGGGTTTCCTTTTGAAAAAAAAAAATCAATTGTTTTGGGGACTTTCCCACTACTCCCCTTTCTTAATTATCCAGGGAAACATATTTGTGTTTTGGGTTTTGGGACGTTTTTTCTACTTGTGGGTTTTTACCAAAACCCCCGGAAAAAATTTTTTATAGGCCCCGGTTTTATCTCAAATTTAGCAGGGAACCCCCGGGAAGGGTCATTTTTTAAAACCTTTAATTTTCGGTTTGGGTTTCCCCTTCCAAAAACGAAAACCAGGGGGGAAAAATTTTCGTATTGGGGTAGCCCAAACTGAGCTTTGATTGCATGGTTTTGGGGTGAAAGCCCCTGGGGCGGGTTTTTCCCTTGGGGCAAGGAGGATCGCTTTCAGGGTTGGGGTTTGGGAAATTTCCTTTGGGTTTGACCCCTTTTTGTCCCCTTTGGGAAAAAAACGGGGAAAAAAAAACAACAAAAAAATTTTTGTCTTTTTTGTTAATTTCAAAATTTTTTTCTTTTCTTGGAACCGGAATAAATTTTTTTAAAACTTTTTTTTGGCCCTTTTTTTCCCACCCCCCCAAACCTTTGAAAGGGAAAAATTAAAAATGGTTTTTTTTTTTTTTTTTTTTTTTTTTTTTAAAAAGGCAAAAATTTTTTTAGCCAAACAAATGTAATTCCCAATTTTTTAAAGCCCCCCAACCTTCCCCCTGACCCTTTTTTTTTTGGCAAATTTTTTTTGGAAAGGGGGGAAGCCCGGGGTCTTTCCCCAATTCTTCCAACAAAAACCCGTTTTTTTCATTTTAAACAACGAAAAAAAACATTAAGTTGACCCTTTTTATTTTTTCGTTTAAAATTTAATTTTTCATTTGGGGGTATCCCAAAAAGGGAAAATTTTTGCCGGCCTTCCCTGGGGCAAGGTTTTGCTGAAAATTTTTACCAAAGGGTTTAGGGGAAAAAACAAAATGAATTGTTCTTCGCAAATCGGGGATTTTGGGGATCTCCCCTGGGCCCCCAAATTTTGGGGGGGGTAAATTTTGAAAGTTTTGTTTTTCAAAAGGGACGGGCCCCTGGGGTTTGGAAAACCCAGCAAATCCCCAGAAAAAGGGGACCCCCGGGGGCCCCAAAATAAAAAACGGGTTTTGTTTTTCACGGGCCCTTTTTTATCACTTTCCAGGGGAAAGTGCACATAAAAAAAAGTACACTTTCCAAAAATACACGGGCTTTTTCCAAAGGCCGTGTATCCCCTTCTGCAAAAATGCACAGAAAAAAGTTTTCACGAACCCAAAGAAAACGGTTGTGTTTTATAAAACCGTGTATCCCCTGTCGGGGCCCGCTTTTTTCTCTCCTAATTATTTATATCGGGGAATTTTTGTATTTTTGGTGTAGATATCTTGTAAAACTTTTTTAATTTAGGTAAAAAAGATATTGGGGGATATGCTTTGGGTTTTTTTACTTTGGGTAAATTTTTTTAGGGGGTCAGGGGTTTTAAAAATTCTCTTGTATATATATAAAATTTTTTAACCCGTGGAAGGAAAAGGAGGGGTTTAGGAAAAAAAAAAAACGAAAATTTAATTTCCCAAAAATTTTTCAAGTTTTAATTTTGCAGGGAAAAATAAGCAGGTAAAAAAGCAGTGAAAAAAAAGGGGAAATGGAAGGGGAAAATTTTTCTAATGTAAAAAATTTTTTGGCATGCTTCAAATATCCCCCCTTTCAAAACCCAAAAAAACTAATGTTTTTTTATTTACAAAAGGAAAAAATAATATTGTTTTATTTAACTAAAATAAAACTAATCCCCCTCAAAATTTTAAAAAAAATTTTCCAAAAACAAGGATTTTTTTTACTTGTTTTTTAAACTTCTACAAAAAGTTGAAAAAAAAAAAAGAAAAAAATAACCAAAAAAAAAAATCCTTTAAAAAATAAAACCAGAAAAAAATTTTTCAAAAAAATAAAAAAGTCTTGTTTTTTAAAATTTGGGGCCCAAAATGAGGGTTTTTAAAATTTTTTAAACTTCTTTCCATTTTTTTATAAATTTTCGCCATCTCCCGGGGAAAAAAAATTTTAAAAAAAAAAAGGCTTTTTAAAGGGGTTTCCTTTTAAAAAGGGTTGTGTTTTTCCTAAAAATTTTCCCCGAATTGTTAAATTTTATTTTTCGGGCCGGGGGAAAATAAATTTCAAAAATTTTTTGAAAGCCACGGCCCATGTTTTCCCTTGACCAGCTTCCCCCCATTTTTCATCAGGGGGTTCCCCTCCTTTAATTCGCCATGAAATCGGGTGTTGGCTTGGGAAAGGGGGTTTTAAAATTTACAAAAAAAACTCTTAAACAAATTTTTGGGTTTATTGCAAAATTCGTTTTCCCTTTTTTACTAAACCACACCTTGCTTTTGACTTTTAAAGGGGGGTTTTTTTTTTTACCTCAAAAAACCCAAAAAAACTATGGGGGCGTTCCCGTTGACTCAAAAAATCTCCCAAAAAAAAAAATTTGGGGGAAACCCCAAACCCAAAACTACATAGTTTTAAAGCTTAAATTTGGGGTTTTTACCATGGGGGGTCAAAAAATTTTTCCCCTACGTATAAAATTTTTGGTTTTTTTTAATAAAAATTTTTTTAGTTTTCAAATTTTAAAAAAAAAAAATTTAAAAGTTCCCAAAAATCTAAAATTGGGGATCAAAAAAGGGAAAATCAATTGGGAAATTTTTTGGGTTTTTAAGGGTACTTTTTAAAAGTTTAAAAACCCCCACAGAAAAATTTTTTTGGTTATTTTGAAAAAAAAATTTTTTATTAGGAGAATATTTTATACATTTTTTTTTTTGGGCATGATTTCTTTTCGATCTTGTAGGCTTGAAAACCATCTTTTTTACTTGGTTTAAAAAAACTATTTAAGTAAGTAGGGTTTCTAGTTGAAAATTTGAAAGGGTAGTTTTTTTTTTTTTTTTTTTGTAAAAAAGTTTTTTTCGGGATCTAGTAAGCTTTTTTTTTTTCCAACTTGGAAAAAATTTTCCGAAACCCGGGGGGTTTTTTAAGGGGCTTTAAAATGCCCTTCCCCCAAGGGGAATTTTTTATGTTCCCCGGGGAGGGGCCCCCCCCGAAAAATTTTTGAAATTGGGCCCGGATGCCATATGTTTTTGAAAAAATCGCCCTTTTTCTTAATTTTAACCAGGGGGCATGGGGGGAGTTTTATTTTAATTTGAAAAAAATTGTGCTGAGATGGTTTTATGTTTCCCCTTCCTTTAATTTTCCCAAAAAAATTCCCTTAGTTTTGGGCCCCCGTATCTGCCCGGCATGAAAGGGGGCCAAACTTTGCTTGACGAGAAACTTTTGTTATGGGGGAAAAATCAAATTTAATTTTTTGAGAAAAGGGCCAAAAGTGCCCCTAATGGAAAAAAGGGAAGAGGGCTGACCCGGTTGGGGTTTGGGGTGAGTTTTAAACTATCAGCTCTGGTTTTGCTTGTTGAAAACGTTTTTTCCATTGCCAAAAAGGGGGGGTGGGAAGCCTTTTAGCAGGATGTCTTCAAAAATGGGGGGGTTTTTTCCCCAAAAATTTTCTCTTATATTTGGGCCAAATCTTGTTTTTGAGCATGAAGTAAGGGTTGGGTTTATCTTGGAGTGAAACAGCGAGGACTGGGGCCCAAACATTTTGGGGAAAATTTTTTAAACTTGGGACCCCGTAGGGAAATGCATTGGGGTTTAAAATTTCCCCCCAGAAAAGGGGTTTAATCTTTGGGGTTTTTTAAAAACCCCCTTTTCCAAAACCAATTTGGGTTTACAAAAGGGTTTTAAAAAATCAAAATTCGGGCTTTGGGGAAGCAGTTGTTAAAAAAATTTTTCCCCTTAAAAATTCCTTTCCAAAAATGAGGCTTTTTTGGTTTTGAAGGGGGATTTTTCTGTTTTTTGGGGCCCTGCCCTTTTGTGTTTGATTGGGCCCAAATTTCCCATGTTTTGTCCCTTTTCCTTTTTTTAAATTTTTTTTTTTTTTTTTTTTTTGTTTAAAAATTTTTTAAAATCCCTTTCCCTAAACCCAAAGTCCCCGAAAAATTAGGAATTGGGAAAAATAATTTGGGGGGAACTTTTAAATCTAGTCATATTTTGATTGACCAAAAAAATCCAAGAAAATCATGGAAGTTTGGGCCCTTTTTTGCAAAATTTTGTTTCTTATTTATAAAAACTTTTCAAAAAGTAAGATGAAAATTCCCGTTCCCTCCAAAATTTTCTTCTACGAATTTTCCCTTTTCCTTTTCCCCTCCCTTTTTAATTTGCTTTCCTCCAAAAAAGTGGTATCAAAAAGTGGGCCCCCCTGGAAACTTAAGGGGGGCTTGTTAAAACCCCAAAAAAAAAAACCAATGGCCTTTTCCCCTTTGCATTTTTCCCCCCTTTTTACCCCTTCCCCACTTTTAATGGCCCAAAAAATTTTTCAAAAGGGGGGTTTTAAAAAAAGAAGGCTTAACTTAAAAGGGGTTTGGGGGTATGGTAATATTGGGGGAAGAAGATAAAGCCCCAATCCGGAAATTAGAAATTAAAAATTTCCAAAAATTTTTAGTAGATTAGATAAAAGTGAAGAAGACAAATTTGGGAAAACTCCGAGGGGCCCCGGGGCCTTTCTTCACTAAACCACCCGGCCCTTATTTTCCAATATTTTTAAAAACCAAGAAAAAAAATTTTGCTTTGTGAAGCTTAAGGGGGAAAATTGAAAATGGGAATTTTCAAAGGGTTGGAAAAAAGCAAAAAAAAAAGTGAAAATTCTTCAATTTGCGAAAAAAATTTTTGAGTTGTTGAAGAAAGAAGGAAAACGGGGGAAGATAAAGGGAAATTAAAAGTTGGGGGGAGAGTCATGAAGGGGGAAAATTAATCAAATTTTAAAGGGGCTTGGAGGGAAAAAGTTGGAAGAGAGGGGAATTGTCAAAAAAGGTTTTTTTATGGGAAAATTCAGAACAATTTTGAAAAAAAAAAATCTCCTCCCTCGGAAAAGGGGGCACTTTGGGGCCCTGTCTTAGATTTTCCTTTAAAAAAAACTTGACAAAAATTTTTGTTTGGCTATGGGGCAAAAAGGGAAAGGCCCTTTTGAAAAGGAGGGAAAGTGAGAGTGAGGGGAAAGGGTTTTTTAAAACGCTCAAAGGGGTGGGGGTCCAACAAAAAAAAGGGGGGTCCAAGAAAAACAAAACAAACCCAAAAAAAAAGGAAAAAATTTAAGAAATAAGGAAAAAAGGGAAAAAAACAAGGGGAAAGGGCAAGTATTTCCCCCTTTTCCCTTTTTTTGTAAAAAAAACGAAAAAAAAACTTGGGGGAATTTTTTTTTGGTTTTTTTAAACCTGGTGGGTCAATGTAGGAGCTGTTAAAAAAATTTGGCCCCATTTAGAAAGTGTGGTGCAACAAAGAAATGGGGCTAGCAGGGCCCAAAAAGGGTCAAAATTAAAATTAAAAAAAAACGGGGAAAAAGCAGACTTTTCGGGATTTTTGGGTTTTATTATTTATTCCAAGGGGGGATATTGGGGTTTCCTTATTTCTTGGTTTTTTCGGTAAAAACCTTTGGGAGTATGATGTCAAAAGCCAAAAATTTCGGGTTGGAGAATGTGTACAGATTGGAAAAAGGGGCAGGGGTGAAGTTTTTCTTCTCTTGCCTTTTAAGTTGCAAATCGTTCTAAAAAAAATTCTAAAATTAAGGGGGGTGTTTTATTCCCTTTAAAAATTACAAAATTAGAAAAAAGGGGGATGGAAGGGATACTATGAGGGGTCCCAAATTTTAAAACGCATTAATTGTAAAAAAAAAGTATTGAGGAAAATTTGATTTTAAGGGGGGGAGGGAAGGGGTTTAAGAGGTTTTTCTAAATAATTTTAGGGAGTTGTTGGGAAAGAATTTGCGGAAAATGTTTTTTGATGATTTACCCCGATTGGGGTTTTCCTTTTCCCATGGGGGGGGACAAAAACCCTCACCCCCCATTGACTTAATTTTTTGGTTTTTCGGGTTTGGGGCTTAAAATTTCCCCTTAAGGGGGAGCCCAAAAAGGGGACGGGAAATTTTTACTGGGGGAAAATTCAGGGGAAATTGCTTCAAAAGGGATTCATCAAAGAGAGCATGAGTTTATGTGTTGTACCTTTCATTGTTGACTCTAAAAGGAAAAATGGGGGTTTAAAAAAAAAATGGGGTTTTAGACAAATAGGGGGCGGGTTAAAAAAAAAAAATTATCATTGGGGGGAAAAAATTCCCAATTTTGGACTGGGAAAAAATTTTACAAGATCGATTGGGGGTGGGGGCTTGTTTTATTTTCAAAAGAATTGATTTGAGGGGGCGGGGTTAAAACACCAGTTTTAAAATTTTTGGGCCCCCGGGGATGAGGAAAAAACGGTCCCTTTAAAATAAAAAAGGGCCTTTTGGGAAAATGGGGTGCTTCCCTTTTCCTTTTGGCCCTTTGTAATGCAAAAAGCAATTTCATTAGGGGAAACAATTTACCAAGTTAATTTTTAAGTCCTTTTATTGGTTTCCTTTTTTTAAATTTTTTTTGGGTTTTTTATGATATCTTTAATTTTATAGTTAAAAATTTTTAAAAAGGAAACCCTGTTTTTGCATTTGAGGGGGGGGTGGGTTGGGGCGTTTTTGAAAGAGGAAATTAAAATTTTTTGTGAATGGAAAAAAAGTGTATTTTTTCCTTTTCTCGGGGAAAATTTTCTGTTTTTTTAGGCCCTTTTTAGTTAGTATGATGGGAATTTTTGGTGGAGGGAAAGAGAAGGTTGGGGAAAGGGAAATTAGAGGGGAAAGGGGCCCATTTTATGAAAACCCTCATTGAAAATTTTGGGGGTTTTTTTGGGTGGGGTTGGCTTGGTTTTTTTTTAGGAGGGGTTTTTTTAGGGAATTTAAAAAACTAATTTTTTGGGGGTCCTTTTTGGGGCCGGGGGTGTTTTTAAGAAAAGGGGAAAATTTTTTGTGGAAAAAGGGGGGGAAGCTAAAATAGTTTTTTTTTTTTTTTCCCAAAAAAAAAAAAAGCTATTTTATGCACTCGGGCCTAGCATTTCTAAAAACCCTTTAAAAAATTGTTTAAAAGTGGGTGGTGATGCGAGTGGAGTTTTTTTTTTAAAAAGGGTTGTTTTTGTCTCAAGGGAAAAAAAAAAGCCAATTTTCATTCTTTAGTGAAAAAATTTTGTGATTTTTAAAACGGAGGGTTGGGTTTTTTACATATGAAAAGGAAATTCTATTTAAATTTTGCGAGCCTTTAGGGGGCTTTTGGGGAAACATTATTTGGTAAGGGGAAAAAAGTTTTTTGTTGTATTCAAAAAATTTTATATACCCCAAGCAATTTTTAATAAACCCAAAAACCCGAATTTAGCAAGGGGCAAAGCCCTGCAAAAAGGTTTGGGCCAGTTTTTCAGAAAAGTTTTCCTTTCAAGTTTTAAAACAAAAAATTACGGGGTAGAACAAAGTAGCCCGATGCTTTGGGGGTTTGGAGGGCTTTAAACTTGGGAGTAACTTTGTTTTTCTTAAGGTTTTAGGGTTTTTAAAAAACTTGGGAAAGGAAAATTTTAAGAGCTTTTTATGCTGATTTTAAAGAGGAATTGGGGGAGAAATTGTTTTGAAAAAATAAAACAAAACCGGGGGGTTTTTTTTTCGGAAACCCCAAGGGTTATTTTTAAAGGGGGGGGGAAAAAAGCTTTGTGTCTTGAGGGGCTTCTTTAAAAAAAAAAAAAGTTGATTTATTTAACTTTCAAGGGGGGTTTGATTGGGTTTTGGGCATTTTTTAGAATAACAAAAATTTTTGGGGAAAAAAATTTTGGTGAAACCTTTTCATAATTTTAATTTTTCATGTATATTTATACATTAGGGGGGGGATAAAACTTTCCAAGCAAAATTTTTTTACAAAAACAGGAAAAAAAAAACCCTTTTTCTTAAACCAAAAAAAATAAAAAATACCAAAAAAAAATAATTTTTTAAAATTTTCAAAAAAAAAAGGCACGGGAAAAAAAAATCTAAATATTCACGGCCCCTGCCTTTTTAGTTGTATATCAGGGCCGTGTTTGTTTTTTTGGGGAACTTTCCTTTACACAATTTCACGGGGGGGGCCTTTTTGCTATGTATTTTGGGCCCTGTTTTGGGTTTTTGGGGCCCTTTCACAAAAAAACGGGCCCTGGGGCCTTCTGGAAACCCTGTTTCCAGCCGTGTATTTTTCTGGAAGGTTATTGACAAAAATAAAACCCGGGGTTTTGGCCTTTTGGGCCGGGGTAACTGGCCGTTTATGTTTTGACTTTTCCCAAAAAATTTTTGAATTGGGTACCCCCCCTCAAATTGATGCGGAACTGATCAAGAATAATAATTTGCCAACAGGAAAAAAATGGATGACGGGGGACCAGGAAAAAAAAGCCTTAGTAAATATATTTTGCCTTTTTAAGATCAAAAAGGGTATATGAAAGAAAAAAGAAATTAAAACCATTTTCATTTAAAACTTTTTTCGAATTTAAATTACATTTTACTTCAAAAATGGTTTTTGTACGCTCCCTGAAAAAAAGGGGTTACAGGGAATCTTTTAACAAAAAACTAATTTTTATCGGGCATGAAAAAGAGGTAGACCTAAAAATTAAGGAAAAAACCCCCAAACCCCTGCCAATAAAACCCCGGAAGGGCCCAAAAGATCTCAGGGGCAGCAGACGGAAAATAGCCCCCAAAAAATTCCCGGACTTAGTAGAAGAAAGGGGCACCGACTTTTTTTTTTACTCTTCCAAAAAAAATTAAAAAAGTTACCAAGAAAACTTTAAAATAAACCCCGTAAAAGAGCGACGGTTTTTCAGGGAAAGGGCCAAAAACCTTTAAACCCGCAAACCCCTATTTTTTTGGTTAAAAATGAAAAAGGAGAAATCCGCAGGTTTTAAAAAACAAAAAAACCCCGAGAGAAAAAATCCCCTTTTAAATTAAACCCAAAAAAAAAATACGGCGAAAAATGGGTTTCTAAAAAGGGAAAAATGTGGTTTGGTGGGCCCGCCAAAAAATTTGGGGGTAACTTTTTTGTTTCAGCAAATGAAAAAATTTAGGACGTGTAAAAAAACAGGAAAAATTTTAGGAAAATTTCCAAAAAAAGTTATCGGGTATTTGGAGGAAAGGATCAGATAAAAAAAAGTCACCAATTCCCTGTCGTTGATATTTAAAAATTTTACTTCCAAAGGAGTATCGGGAAAAAGAAAAGCCCTCTTGGAGACCCTGGCCCAAAGGGAATAAGTTCCTCAGTATATTTTTTGTTGAATTTAAAGGAAAAAAAACCAGCAAAAGAAGAGTGAAAACCCCAAGACCAAAAGAAAAAATTTAAAGATCCCAAAAAAATCCTTCATATGAAAAAAGGGAAACCCTTGGGGAAACGCCCTTTTAACAGAGGGGCATTAATTTAGTAGCAAGTTTTCCATGATAACAATATCAATTTAACATAAAACTAAAAAAAAACAAGGGGGCAATTTTCCCCTTTTCATTTTTTGCACAGGAATAAAAAAGGGAAAAATCAAACTGGGATTTTAATAAAAAAAAGGGAAACTAAGAAAAGTATTAAAAAAACTTTTCAAACCAAGGGCCCCTGGAGCCTGTTTTAAAAAGTTTTAAAAAAGGAAGGTTTTTTAGCTTACAAAAAAATTTATGTAGGGGGGTGGGAAACAATTTCCCGGGGGGGAGGGGGTTTATATAGATATTTTTCCTTGGGGGGTTCCCCCCCATGCAAAAAAAGGGATTCTTAACCCTTTCCCTCGGTCGTAAAAAAAAAAAACCATCCGTTTAAGGGTGCCAAAAAATAAAATAGGGGAAAAAGTCGGAAAAAGTTGTCATTTTTTTGCCCCAGGGGCAAAGGTCCCTTTATTTAAACAAAATTTCCCTTTTTTCCTGTCGATTTTCCCAAGGGGCTAAACCCAAACCCTTTCTTTTTATCTGTCGAGGGAAAAAAAAAACAGAAACGAATCTTAAAAGGGAAAAAAACCCATTTTTCAACCAATGGGTTTAAAAAACACCCCAGGGCAAAAAAACCCCAAAATCCCAAAGGGGGTGATTGTCCCTTTAAAAGGGGCTTTAAAATTCCCCTTGCATGGGTTTTTTCCCGTTTAAAGGGTGTTTTTTGCAGCCTTGGGGGAATAAGAAGGGGAAAATGGTAGCAATTTGTTACAACTGGGGAAAAAATAAAACCCCTATTATCTTTGGGGGACGGGGGGGTGTGGCCAAATTGGGTTTTCAAAGGAAACATTTTAAAAAATTTTTTAGGAAACAGGGGCGAAAAGGGTAAAATCCAGGCCCTTGGGAAAAACCCTTTTAAACAAAAAAAAAAAGAAAAATCATCAAAAATGAGGGAAATACAACAGTATAAAATACCGGAAAAAATGTTGCTTTAAAATTTTGGGAATTTTAAAGTTAAAAAAAAAATCACAAACCCGGGGGGAGAATTTTGCCATTTAATTAATTTTAATTTGAATTTATAAAAACCCCCAAAAACCTTTTTGATTAGGGCCGTAAAAACCCCTTAAAGCCACATCCCAAAAAAGCTGGGGGGAAAAAAAACTTTTTACGGGTTTATGGGGAAAGGGAAAAAAGGAAAAAGGAAAAAAAACCCCCCCCAAACCGAAATTTTGTAGCATTTTGATAATTTAGGATGGTTTTTCCAAACACCGTTTTTAGGGGAATCAAAAAAAATTTTAATTGTTGGATGGGAAGCTTTTTAAAACAGAAAAAAAACGGGAAGGGAGATAAAACTTTTTGGGGGAAAACTTAGTTAGGGAAAAAGAAGATTCTAAAAAAACCCGTGGGCACCCACATCTAAAAAAATTTTCGATTTTTTCGGGTTTGGTAAATCCATTTTTGCTGAGGGGTATAAAGGGGCATGAGCGTTTGTGAAAACAATTAAACCCCTTTTTAAGAAAAGAAATCCCTTTAAACCATAAAAAAAAAATTCACCACCCCAAAAAAGACCGTAAGAAAATTTTAATACAAGGGAGAAAAAATGAGTCTCCCAATATTTTGTTTATTTTAAAGGGGTTTTAAAAAAAAACCATAAAACCCCCGTTGCCTTTTGGGGAAAAAAAAAAAAATAAATTCCCTGGGAAAATTGACTGTAATTTGTCAAAAAATGTCACAAAAATTTTTTTATAATGTCATGTGAAAAAATTTGGGCAATTTCCCCCAAAAAAAATCCCCTAATTTAAAGATGGGGGCCCCAAAAATTTATTGGGGACGGGGAAAATACCCCCAAAAAAAAAAAGAAAAGGCAAAATTTTACCCTTTTTTCCTGTTTTTCAAGAAGAACCCAAACAAAAAAATAAAAAAATTTATCAAAGGAAAAACCCAGAAAACCTCTTTGCAAAAAAAATGATTTTAAAAAAAAAACATTTAATTTGGGATTTTAACTAAAAGCAACTAAAGCCAAAAATGCCACCTTATTTTTCAAAAAAAACTGAAAAAGCCTAATTTTCAAAGTTTTCCCAGGGAAAAGGTAAAAAAATTTTAATGGGGAAAAACCTGCCCATTTTTGGGGCCCCCCTTTCCCCCTAACCCCCTTTCCCTCGAAAACTTTTATCCTGCCAGTACAAAACCCTCACAAAAAAGGGGGGGGACATCACAAAATTTTATTTCCCCCAAAATTTGGGCCCAATAAGGAAAAAATAAAATTAGTAAAATTTTAAATTTTAAAAGAAAAACCCAAAAGTGTCGAAAGGAGGAGCTAATATTCCCCCAACTGTGTAATAGGAATTTTTTTTTTCCATCAGAAAAATTTAAAGTGTTTGGGGTACCAGTAAAAGGGGTGTTTTAAATTTTGCAAAAAAATCAGATGTGCCAGGGCAAATGGGAATTTTTGGGGCTAGGAAAAACAAACCAAAAAAAAAACCAAAGGGAAAAAGGGAAAAATTTGGGGAGTCTTTTTCCTTTTTTCCCCTTGGAAAAACCCAAAGCAAGGGGAAAGGGGAAGGGGAAACAAACTGTTTAAAAACCCTAACTTTTTTTGGGAAAAAAAGATTGGGTTATTTTCCAAGCAATTGTGGGGTGTCGAAAAAAACCAAAATTTTCAAAGGGGCGGAATACGGGGAGCCCTAAAAAAACTTTTTGGCCTTTTTTTTTTGAGGCCTTATAGGGGGCCCCTCCTTAAAAAAATATGTCTTTTTTGCTTTTTTAAAAATTTTAAAGAAAAATTCTTAAAACAATGGGCCGGGGAATATGGGCCAAAAAATTTTTTGCAACGGGGAACAAATTTCAAATTTTTTCCCTTTCCTCCGGGGTCTGGAAAACAGCATATTTCAAAATTTAAAATATTTTTAGATGATCCCCCAGTTGCCCCCCAATAGGGGCTTGTTTTCCGGGCCCAAACTTTGTTTTCCCTTTTGGGATAATTTAAACCAAAAAACATTCATCCAAAAAAAAAGGGAAATGGGAAATTTTTTCACCCAAAAACCCGCCCCGAGCGGTTTCAAATTCAGGGGCTGGGGGCCCTTTAAAAATAAAAACTTATCAAGGGGGGGCCCAAAAAAAATCCCAAATTCATGGGAATTTGCCTGAAGATTAGGGCCCAAAAACCCCTTTGGGGCACCTTTGGGATAGATAATTTTCCAAATATTTCCTCCCTTAAAAAAAAAGGGAAAACCAAAAAAAATAATAAAAGTTTTAAAAATTTAAAAAAATTACCTTGGGCTATTTAAATTTCTCATATCAAGTTCCAATTGGAAAATGTCTAGTAAATTTCTTGAAAGTTTGGCGGGCTTTTCAAGTTTTTTTCCCACATTTTTTTTTGCTGTGCCAAAAAAAAGGCTGGTTTAAAATTTTTCACCATTTTGGGGGCCTCTTTGATCCTAAAAAAACCAAGGAAAAAAAACCCTGCATCCTTTGGCCCCCCATTGGGGCCATTTTATCTTTTTGGGCTTTTGAAAGGGGTTGGGGGGAAGACCGTCAAAATATGACCCCCAAAGCTCCCCCTTTTCCAAAAAAAAATCTTGAAAACCGAAAAATTCCCCCTTTTCAGGGGATAATTCTTTCCGTTAAAAATTAAAAAGCTAAGATTTTATGTGTTTTTCTAGAAAGGGGCATTTTTAAAACCCAATTGTCACTCACAAATTGGGTTATAAAAAATTGTTGATTTTGGAAAAATTAAAACAAAACCCAAAAAACCAAATGAAAAAAAAAAAAACCAAGAAAAAAAACTAAAATAATTTTCCCAAAAACCCAAAAAAAAAAGAAATTTTGGAAATTTAAGTTGGGAAATTTCATTTTGTTGGCTCTGATTAACCCATAACAACTTTTTAGAAAACTTTTTGCTGAATCCTTTTATAAAATTTTATTGGTTTTTAAAATAATTTTTAAAACAAAAGGAGGTATCCTTTTAAAAAGGGAAAATATATCTTACAAAAAAAAGGAAAAAAAAAAATCTTTCCCCCTTTCCAGGGAATTTTACAATATTAAAAAAAATACATGCCATTAAAATTTTTAAAAAAAATAAAATCCGAAAAAAAAATAAACTAAAATATTCACGGCCCGGTTTTCACGGCCGGGGCCCCTTTTAAATCGTAATTTTTGGGGCCCTTTTTTGTTTCTGGTAAAACTAAACCCGAAAAAACAATACAACCCGCCGGCCTTTTGTCTTTTTGTTAAACCGGGGCCGTGAAAAGTTTTTTGGGGGGGAAATTTTTGACCCTAAAAAAACCAAAAAGGGGTTTTTCCTTCTACCTTTATTTCCGCCCTGTATGTTTCTGGAAGTTAATTTTTACACCCAAAACACAGGGGTTTTTTTTTGACCCGTGTATCCGGGGGCCCTATTTGGGTTTTTGAGTTTTCCCGAAAATTCTTGATTGAAAGGGAAAAGACAAAAACCCAAATTTCTGCAATTTTTGGGGAAAAGATTCTACTAGCCTCATTTGAGGGGGGTTTAAGCAAAAATTTTTTGCAAATTTTTTTTTTATTATGTCAAACTGCTTGGAAAAAGGGGAAAACCTAAAAAAACATGGATTTCATATGCTTTTTGGTTTTCCTTTAAAAAAAATATGGGAAAGGGCTTATCAATGGACTTTGTACTTGGATTGGGCCCGTAAATTTAAAGGGGGGGGTGGGGTTCTGTTTTTGTTGGGGTTGATAGGTTTTTTTTTAAGGGGTACAAAATTTTTTTTCCCATTTTCGAAAAAGTAGTTTTGATGCATTAAGGGCCCCTTGCCAAAACTGTTTTTTTTTGGAGGATTGGGTTTGGGCTCCCCGGGGATACCCAAGTCTATCACATCGGATAGAGGGTAGCAAAATTCTTAAAAACCCTTTTTGGGGGGAATTAAATTTTGGAAAATGTTTGGGGCCCCGTCTTTAAATTTTAGTTGTATTAAACTCACCCTCCCCAAACCCGGGTGGGCAAACTGGAAAACTACAAACAAAGGGTACCTTAGTAAACTAGGGAGGGTGGGAAATTTTGGGGGGGGGGAAAAGCTTTAAAATTTGGGGATGTTTTTAAAATTCCCCAAAGGCAAAAAATTTTTTCTTACAAAAAGGGGGAGGTTTTACCCAAAACAACAAGTGAAAAACTCCCCTTCTAAAAGTGGTTTTTTTCAAAAAGATTTCCCCCCAAACATTCTTTAAAATTTTATCAAGCTTCCTTTTGGGGCTCTAAGTTTAGTGCTAAAAGTAAAAGGAAATTTTAGCAGAAAAAAATTGGCCAAAAATTTAAATTGGGAGGGGGTAAGAAAAAAATAGAGCAATCCAATGGTTTAAAAATTTTAAAAAACAAAAAAGTAGATAAACATTGTAGGAAGAAGTTTTTTTAGTAGTGTGCAGGGAGGGTTTGTTCTTGTGAAAAGAGAGATTTCTAGTTGGCAAGTACAAACAAGTTGTAGCCAAAGAAGTATGGACTATACCAAAATTGTGTGAAGATTAATGACAATTTCTATGTAGTTGGACTACCTAATAGTATAGGCATTTAAAAAAAATGTTAACGCGGCTAATATATTCCTTTTTACAGAAGATGCACCTTTGTATCCAAACTTGGGGTCGAGTTCTTCTTAGGTGGAGAGAATGATGCAGAGGCAATATAGTTAGTTAAAAATGCCTGTGCTGGTGGGCGTGCAAGGAGTTGGTGAAATGTCTATTTTTGGCGTTCGTGTTGGGGGTGTGCAAGGCGGCATAGGCATAAAACCTTAGTGCTGGTGGGTGTGTTGGGTGACCATAGGCGCAAACACGCTTGTAAAAGGGGGGTGTGAAGAAAAAACGTGCACAAAAGGGTATATAGGCTTCTACAACCCCTTTTTGCTGAAACCGTGCGAAACCACATCGCCAATTAGTGGAGGATGTTTAGGGTTTTTATAGTCCTCTTTTGGTTTTTTTTTTGTCACATACAACATTTTAGATTTTTTTGGAGGAGTTTTGTTAAATTCCTTTGATTTTCTAAGATCAATCGTTGATTGATCTTGTTGTTACGAAACTTTTTTGCATTAAAACACTTCATCAATTGCACGTTGTTTTTGTAAGGCATTTACCCCTTTTGATGTTCCAGATAATGGATCTTTAATGGATGAAGAAAAGGGGTTTTGAGGGATGTGCTTCCATTGCCATTATGGTTAATTAATAGAGGAGAGTTAGGGAAACTTGTGGTGTGAGAGTTTGTGATTATCCATGATTAAGTTGCAAAAGACGTGTGTTTCATGTTGAAGAAGAAATGTGCTCTGTTATTGAATAAATTTTTAAAGTGGTACTTTACTATAACTAGATGTGCATTTGGGTTTATTTATGCTACTTATTCTATTAACTAAACACCGTAACAAATATAAACTAATATCTTAACTTTAGCCTAATTATTTCTCGTGTGTATATCTTCCACAAGTGGAAGAGATCTTCCAATTCCAGCAAATATTAAAGCTAGAGGTGTTGCTTGTGTTTAGAAAAGGCCATGGTCTCCTCGCTGTTAAGGGGGAAGAGCAATGGTTTTTGTGGGCCTATTGCGGGTCAGAAATGTACCTATTGGTTTTGGTTATCAAAACATTAGAAAAATTTGATGAAAACGAAAACAAATTCGAATAGAGGAAAAGCGTATTGTGGCTTTTTTTTTCTGCAGAAAATGTGATCTGTTGCCTTCATTTTGGTGCTATATAATATATAGATGGGACTAAAATATAAACACATTTGATAGGGGTAAGGGACTAACTAAATCTACTTAAAATAGTCACAAAAGTATGGTCTTTCCTAACACTTACAATCAATCAAAAAGTGTTGTCTAATCTATCTTGTAAAATAATATTTAAGGAGTTTAGCAACAAAATCCTATTTCATCATTTACTCTTTTTTAAGAAATTTTTTCCCAAAAACTCCTAATTCTAATCTTAAGTACTGGAAACTTTCCTTTGGACAATGACTTAGTTATGACATCAGCAACTTGAACACTTAAACTACGTGAACTAGATTAACTTCTCATTTCTTTCCCTTCTCGCAAGGAATGGAATTTGACATTGATGTGCTTCATCCTTCCATGAAAATTGGATTTTTAGCCATCGAAATAGTAGAAATTTTTGTCGACATATAAAAGTTGCTACTTCTTGAGAAAAATGCAGATCCTTCAATACTTTTTAAAGCCAAATTGCTTGATTTGCAGCAATAGCATGGCCATGTAATTTACTTTTTGCCATTGATTGTGCGACAACCTTTTTTTCCAAGACACCCAAGAAAAACACACTTGAACTAAGAAAAAAATATAACTTGTGGTGGTCTTCAAATCATTAGGACATCCCGCCCAATGATTATCAACATATCAAAACTAACTTTCTTTTTACAGTTTGGTTGAACTTGATTCCAAAATCATAAGTTCCTTTGCCGTATCTTAGTACACGCTTTTCCTTCTCCTTGTGAATTTGACCCAGAGATTGCAGGGAAATGTGAAAGAACACCTGTACGTACATTGGATTGAGTCTAGTTGTGTTAATACAGAAGGCCACTAACAAATTTCGGAATTGTGTTTGAATCGATGTAGTTTCCCTTCTCATCTTTGGAGAGTTTTTCATTGCAATTAGAGGAGTTGAAATTGGTTTGCATCTATCCATTTGAGTTTCTTGAGCAGTTCAAAAGGGCATACTTTTTTTGGGAGATGAAGATTCCATCTTTGTACAAATTGATATTTCCCTCCCCAAGAAACAAGTAATCTTCTTAAGTCAAACATTTTCTAACTTTCTATCCATGTTTCCTTGAATTAGTTGATCATTGCTTCATCATTTCCTATTTCTAAACATGTCATCAACATATATAGAGATTATCAACAATTACCATTCTCATTTGATTTGACATAACAACATTGCTTCATTTTTTCTTTTTGCAAAGTCGCATTAGCCAAGTAGGTATCGATCTAGCTATACCAAGCTCTTGGGGCTTGCTTAAGCCCATATAAAGTGTTGTACAAAAGATATAACCTTATCGCAAACATCTTGATCATGAAGCCTTTTAGTTTTTCCATTAATATCTCTTCCTTGAGCTTGCCATTGAGGAAGGCAAATTTGACATCAATTGGAAAACATTCCACTTCAATGAGCAGCCATGGCAAGCAATTAAACTAATGTTTCATGTTTTGCAAACTAGTGCAAAAGGGATCACCATAATCTATCCCCACAAAATTGAGAGTAGCCTTTAACAACCAATCAAAATTTGAACTTGTTGATGGTGCTATCTAGATTTAACTTGGTTCGGAGAAATCCACTTCAGTCCAATGACATTTCTATTTGATGGCCTTGGTAGCAAGCTCCATGTTTCATTTTTTTTTCAATCATCTTTATTTCCTCCTTCATAGCATTCTCATTCATCGAATCGCATTGACTTCTTTGAAGGGTTTAGGGGTTCCATCACTACAAAAGTGTAGCGTTCAGAGATTATTTTTTGTGAATTGGAGAATCTAGTGAGGTTTTGGGTTTTAAAAAACCATCTTCATCTTCATCATCCTCTAACTTCAACTGAATTAGAGCATTCTGCTGTGGTGGAAGAGGACTTGATCTACTATAGAAATCATTAAGCTCCATGCACTTGCTTTCCCAATTCCAAGGGTTTGCTCTCATCTATTACAATGTTCTTCAAATTAACCAAATTTTATTGGGTTTGCAGATGAAAAAATCCTAAAATTCCTTTCTCCATTAAAGCGTACTAAGAAAAATCCTAATGTTGGCCTTTTGTTCTAGTTTTGTTTCTCTTCGTTGCAGGGACATGAATGTAACACACTGAATTGAATGTCTTCAAGTGCTTTGGTCATGGGCTTCACTTGCTTTTCCAAGCTTAAATGGGTGTTTGTCCTTCTAAGGCTTTGGTAGGCAACTGATTTAGCAAAAATACACAAACATGTTGATCGTTTCGCTTAGAATTTAAGAGGAAGTTTCTTATTCAAAAATCATACTTCTTCCATTTCAATAATAGTTCAATTTTTCCTCTTCGACACACTAATTTTGTTTTAGGAGAAATAACTAACCATTAGTTGACAACTTACACCCACATCTGCACAGAAATCGAGAAGACCTTCAAAGTGTATTTCCTTGTCATTGTCTATTCCAATAAACACTTCAACTTTCATCCACTTTTGAGCTTTTACCCTCATCTTAATTTTTTTGAACATAGAGAACCAAATTTATCTTTATTGCCCTTTGAAGAATGCCATCTTTTTTAAGTCGTTGATGAAGGAGTATAAAATACTTTTTCTTGCTCAAGGATTCTGTGTTCATGAGACTTTCACACATTGAAATGGACCAATTTTAGTTTGTCCTTTGCTTTCCAAGATGGACTAAGCAGGGAAGGGCAGTCGGTGCATTTTTTTGAACTTACAGCTCTATAGGATTTATTTGTAAAGAAATTTCCAATAAGTCTCTAGTGTATCCTTTTAGGGACATGTTTTTTTAGTACTACAAAGTGGAAATGTCCGTATCTTCTATGTCAAAGTAGATACTCATCACTAACAATTAGGTCTAACATCTTCAAATGCCCTTTGTTTAACTCCAAAGGAAAGCTTAGTGGGCCCAAAACCCCAGGTATGTTAAACCTAGAACCCGGTGATTGCAATTTTGAAATTTAAATCCCAAGGAAGTTCTGAATAAGTAGAACGGAACAGACCCTTATCAAACCTGTTGTCGAAACCAAGTTTTCAAAAAGAAATTTCCCCCCAAACAATTTCGGTTGAAGTA
>JBBMOL010002099.1:0-28615 GCA_037954665.1 Laguncularia racemosa
AGATTGTTGCCAAAAGCTCCGTCTGAACCAGTGCATAAAACCCCCTTTCTAAGTAGGGTAGTTCAAGGTTCCCCATTTGTTCTCGCAAAAGAATGAAATTTGGTCTTCGGGGGAAGTTTTGGATAAAAGTTGTTCAGATATCCCATGTTGTGGACAGCTTGCACCAGTTGCTGAACCTCTCCCAATACTCATGAAGAGTCTCGGTGTCCCTCTGTTTGATACCAAAAATTTTCTCTTCTTATACCACGGCTCTGGATGCGTGGAAGAATTTGTCCAAGAAGAGTCTGACCATATCTGTCCAAGTGGTTATAGAACCTGGAGGCAAATAAAACAACCAATCTTTAGCTCTAGTACTTAAAGAAAATGGAAAAGCACGTAACTTGATTTGATCGTCAGTTATTCCTTGCGGCCTCATACTAGAACACACTATATGAAACTCTTTCAAATGTTTGTGAGGATCTTCATTCTCAAGACCATGAAAGGTGGGTAGCAGATGTGTCAACCCAGATTTCAACTCGAATTCAACAGTTAGTTCGGGATAGTGAATACAAAGGGGTTGTTGATTCACATCCGGTGCAGCCAATTCTCGCAATGTTCTTTCAGGATTTGCCATATTGTCTTCTTTTTCAGAATCAATGGATGAATCAGACAAATTCGATGCCAAGTTCAGTCCAGGGGATAATCTAGCTTCTCTTCGCAAGCTCTTAAGAGTCTTCTCAATCTCTGGATTATAAGTGAGTGCACCTGTATGAGAAGAACGAGTCATACAAGAATAGAAATAAATTTGACACTAATCCCGGCAACGGTGCCAAAATTTGATGGGTGTCGAATCCAACAAAAATAAAAACCTACTCCTAGACAATTATATGATTTGCATATAGTGGTGAGTAGGGTCGAATCCACAGGGATTGGTTAAATATATTTCTATTCAAAGAGAATAAAGAGGAAAAGAAAAATGGGGGGTTTTGTTTGTGAATCAAATAATGTTGAAACAAGATAATAAAATCGAATATTGATAAAAAGCCTAACCAAAGGAATCAAGATAGTTTAATTCTAGGAATTGATCATCGGTGCAAAAGTTTTCTATTCTTATTTCTAGATAAACTGGTTATGGTTATTAACAAGCTCTAACAACCTATCTCTCCGTACATCCTTGATAATCAAGAGAAGCTCTTTGATTATTTCTCTTATCGAATAGACAACCCTAGACAAGCGCTTAGGATTTAATCTAATAATAGTGTTGATTATGATCGCAATAACTCAAATTAAAAATCCCTTTCTATGACACTCTATTAGGATCAAGTAGGCAAGTGCACCTATCGATTATAATAGTATAGAGATGAGTTCGGGTATCGTCTCCTCAAGGATCAGCAAGTACTAATACTAACGCTAAACCAACTATCTAACCGCACAAATTCGAGAGGTTTCAGATTAAATTAAGAATACTTAACAAAACCTTTAGCAATTAAAAATAATGCTATAACTTGATTATTAATCTGATAATTAAGAATATACCCTACCCTTACTACTCCTCTAATTGTCATGTAACTTTGCCCTTTCAATAAACTAGTTAACAAGCAATGGTTATCTCTAAACCGCGGAGTATCTAACACTAAGCTAATGTTCTTCCCAGAATCATTAGCTCCTAACCCTAATCGCTTTGATAAAGATCCCTCTTCTATCAAAATCAATTAGAATTGCATTAACACTCTTGAACCGTCAATTAGATCAAATTATCTAATTTAACCTAATACGGAAAATTCACGTTCTCTATCCTTAGATTACATATGAATTCCTTTATTCATGTAAGATCTATTCAAACAAGAGATTTCCCAATCATCTTCTAAGAAATCAATGCAAACTCAACATTGGCCATACATCAAATTAGCAACACTACACGAACAACATGAATAAATTCAGAGAATTCCAATATTCATTAACTATGCAATCAATCCCAAAGTTACATGACAATTAGAATTCATAAGGTTCGGGAATGAAACAACTAGCCACTAAGGATTTTCAAGATATAACTCAATGAAATAGAATGAAAAAGAAAGAGAAAACCCCTGTGCATGAGTCCTTCAGTGTCGTCTTCTTCCTTTCTCATCCTTTCATCTTTTCTTTTCTGTCCCTTTGGCCTCCTCGGCCTTTCGGCCTCTTGGCCTCCTCTTTTCAAACTCTCCTTCGTCTTTGTTTTTCTCTCTCTCAAGACGACTATTTATACCTAGGGTAGCTTCCTCTCTAGCGTGTAGGAGATATCCTTCAAATATGGACGAAAGATTTAAAATCGATTTGAAGATATCTTTCCTTCGATAGACACACGGTCATACCACACGGGCATGTAGATAAACCGTGTATCTCTCTAAATCAGTGAACTCTCGGCGTGTATATCCCACACGACCGTTTGTAATAGCCATGTATTCCTCTGTCTTCTTTGTTCTTCATACACGGTTGATTACACGGGTGTGTATTCCAACTGTGTACTGGTCTGTCCTGAAAACTCTTCTTCCAAGCTGATACACGGTTGGATACACGGGCGTGTATCCGAACCGTGTAGTCTCCTGATTCCTTCACACGGCCGTTTGTAAAACCGTGTGACTTCCTTTAACTTCAAAGCATTCCCTTTTTACTTGCTTTTATCTCCAATTCGTCTTGAATTTAAATACTTTTCGTCAAATCCTCCTTTTCTACACCTGAACATGAAATATAAATCAATTAAGCATCATAATCTTATATTTTCACTCCCAATTATCTCAAGAATTGACTTAATCATCTCCAATTATAAGAGTTAAAATAGATTTATCAAATTTCCCCACACTTAAGCATTTGCTTGTCCTCAAGCAAATTACACATATGGAAGTCTCAATTCTCAGAATTCTTAAAACTCAGGAAGAAATTCAATCATTAACCCCACTTTATACCAGGATAGCCACCATTTTCCACAATTCGCCTTTCTTATCACTCAATCTTATTAAGCACTTGTATTCAAAATACCAATAGTAGATTTCCAGTATTAATCCAAGTAAGTGAAACTTTTACCCTTTATCATTTAACCAAAAATCTCAAGGTTAAGATCAGACTTACAATCATAGAACTCAGGCATATACATCCACTTATTTCCTGGATCTTTTTCCCCTTTTTGGATTGAGAGTTCAACCTTTTAGTACCTTTTCTTAGTCAATTAACCCCTGTAACGAACTTTTAATCGATAATCCCAGGCTCGTCACCTAAGTTAACAGACGTTATCCCCTCAAGCATAGAGGGCGTCCCTCGGATTTACTTGTTCTGGTTGAATTAACTAATCAATCCCCTTTTTTTTTTTTAGTGAATAAGAGTGGTTTCCTTGCCAGTAAGTCCCAGACCAGACGATGCTAGGCTACTAGGTTTTAAGATACCCCTTCGAACCTCTACCACTCGAATCCAAATATTCTAATTTAAGTCCTCATTTAGTTCAGTTTTCTCGGATTTTACTCATAACCCTTGTAGCGAGCTTTTAGCCAATGATCCCGAGTTCATCAGCCAAGTCAATAGATGTTATTCCCCAGAAAGGGCACCCCTTAGACTTATTGCTCGAGTCAATGAGATCTACTTCTGAACTATTTGTTATTGTTCATCATTTTTTTTTTAAATTCATCAAATTACTCCCAATTTGTGTTCTATTCCATTATTTTTGTAAGGGAAAGTCACCAAGCTATAAGTATCACTTGTTCCTTGATTCAAGATCGCAAAATCAAATCCTAAATCTGAAATGAAAGCCTAAATAACAAGTAAGTCTCCCTCACATGGATACCATACTATAACTCTAAAAAGGTAAAGAGAATACAAAATAAGAGAATAATGCAAAATTCGAAAAATTTTCCATGAAATAGCTGCCTATACAAGTGGAATTTTATGTTTCTTGAGCAACTATTTCTCATCATCATTAAACCTCCAAATGTTACTTAAACAAGGGAAATTGAGCATTTAAAAGTCCATAAGTTCATTACTCTTGTGATATCTTTCTGTTCTTTCTATTCCCTTTCCCACACTTAAAATCAGACATTGTCCCCAATGTCTGCCCATAAAGTACACGAAAGAGGGAAGAGAATGGAAATAAAAGGAAAAGAGAAACAAGACTCCCCTGGATCGATATCAGAATCGTGCATCTAGCATCCACTTTTGCAGAAGCACTCCATTCAATAGCATTCATGTGCACAGGACCAGGAGTTCTTGAAAAGAAATCCCAACATGTAATATCCCCGACCTTCTCATGACTAAAGTCATGTACTCCACCCATCTAACAGAATCTCTGAAATGAAATAAAGAGTAATTGAATGGATTAAAGAAATAAAAGCTTACCTAAAGAAATGCATTGGTTAAAGTAGTTAGCGTTGAGCTTTCTTAATATTGCCGATCCCCGGCAACGGCGCCAAAAACTTGTTGATTATGATCGCAATCACTCAAATTAAAAATCCCTTTCTATGACTCTCTGTTACGATCAAGTAAGCAAGTGCACCTACCGATTGTAATAGTATAGAGTTGAGTTCGGGTATCGTCTCCTCAAGGATCAGCAAGTACTAATACTAACGCTAAACCAACTATCTAACCGCATAAATTCGAGAGGTTTCAGATTAAATTAAGAATACTTAACAAAACCTTTAGCAATTAAAAACAATACTATAACTTGATTATTAATCTGATAATTAAGAATATTCCCTACCCTTACTACTCCTCTAATTTTCATGTAACTTTGCCCTTTCAATAAACTAGTTAACAAGCAATGGTTATCTCTAAACCGCGGAGTATCTAACACTAAGCTAATGTTCTTCCCAGAATCATTAGCTCCTAACCCTAATCGCTTTGATAAAGATCCCTCTTCTATCAAAATCAATTAGAATTGCATTAACACTCTTGAATCGTCAATTAGATCAAATTATCTAATTTAACCTAATACGGAAAATTCACGTTCTCTATCCTTAGATTACATAAGAATTCCTTTATTCATGTAAGATCTATTCAAACAAGAGATTTCCCAATCATCTTCTAAGAAATCAATGCAAACTCAACGTTGGCCATACATCAAATTAGCAACACTACACGAACAACATGAATAAATTCAAAGAATTCCAATATTCATTAACTATGCAATCAATCCCAAAGTTACATGACAATTAGAATTCATAAGGTTCGGGAATGAAACAACTAGCCACTAAGGATTTTCAAGATGTAACTCAATGAAATAGAATGAAAAAGAAAGAGAAAACCCCTGTGCATGAGTCCTTCAGTGTCGTCTTCTTCCTTTCTCATCCTTTCATCTTTTCTTTTCTGTCCCTTTTGCCTCCTCGACCTCCTCAGCCATTCGGCCTCTTGGCCTCCTCTTTTGAAACTCTCCTTCCTCCTTGGTTTTCTCTCTCTCAAGACGACTATTTATACCTAGGGTAGCTTCCTCTCTAGCGTGCAGGAGATATCCTTCAAATATGGACGAAAGATTTAAAATCGATTTGAAGATATCTTTCCTTCGATAGACACACGGTCATACTACACGGGCGTGTAGATAAATCGTGTATCTCTCTAAATCAGTGAACTCTGGGCGTGTATAACCCACACGACCGTTTGTAATAGCCGTGTATTCCTCTGTCTTCTTTGTTCTTCATATACGGTTGATTACACGGGTGTGTATTCCAACCGTGTACTGGTTTGTCCTGAAAACTCTTCTTCCACGCTGATACACGGTTAGATACACGGGCGTGTATCCGAACCGTGTAATCTCCTGATTCCTTCACACGGCCGTTTGTAAAACCATGTGACTTCCTTTAACTTTAAAGCATTCCCTTTTTACTTGCTTTTATCTCCAATTCGTCTTGAATTTAAATACTTTTCATCAAATCCTCCTTTTCCACACCTGAACTTGAAATATAAATCAATTAAGCATCATAATCTTATATTTTCACTCCCAATTATCTCAAAAATTGACTTAATCATCTCCAATTATAAGAGTTAAAATAGATTTATCAAATAGCATTAAAAACTAGAGAGACCACAAATTCATGCCGGTAGATTATAAGATAACCTATTTAAACATGATCATACACGTCCATAACATGAATTCGATCATCTATTTTATAACCAAACATGTTATTGTGTCACTGAGACTAGAACAATCAAACAATTACGGATTTGACGTACTAGTTGACAATATATTAACTTGCTAATTGAGTAGAAAAGCTCTAATTCATACCAATCAACAAAGATAATAATGACAAAATGATTAGAAGATATATGAATATCCAAAAACAAAGAATAGAATAAATACAAGTCAATTAGACCTCACAATTCGTGGAGAATTAAACATCTATGACTCTTTGGCTAGAAAAGTAGCTTAGCTACACATGTTCATCAGCAAAATGGAAATAAAGAGTAAAAACATAACAAGCCTCTGATCTCCGGCTGCCTGCTCTGCCTCCTTCTTTCCTTCTTGTCTCCAAAATGATCCAAGATTCAAGATGCCCCCAACCCTCTAGGGTTAGTTCTATTTATATTGTTAAAGGAGTGGCAGGTGATCTTTTGCTAGCAGGATACGAAAATATCTTTCCTTTTTCAAGTAGATTTCGAGAAGTGAATATTCGTCCACCTGGCACGCCCTACAACACGACCGTGGAGCAAACCGTGCCTTCCTCTGTGTGTAATTCATATATCATCTTCCGTGTCCAGTGTGTACCACGACTCCACCCACGGCTAGATCCTAGGTCGTGTCTTCCTCTATCAATGTTGCACAATTTCTTCTACTTGGTTCATCAAGCTTCCACCACGGCTTCAACCACGGCCGTGTCACAAGCCGTGTCTCTCTCCTTCTCATGTAGTGTGTAGCACGGTTTACACCATGGCCATATCTCAAACCGTGCCTCCTTCTAGATAGATACATGTCCATGTGCTTTCCTCCGGTGGTGTAAATCCTTGTCTTGATCCAAGTTGTAGATGACTTCTCTAATTTACTTGAATTAGCATCCTTGACTCCATTTAACCTGATTTATCACCATACTAGAATTAAGTGCCATTTCCTTATGATTTCTATAAAATCAATAATGAATTAACACAATTTATACTATAAAGATTAAGTATAAAATGGCTCTATCAAATTCCCCCACACTTAAACTCTTGCTTGTCCTCAAGCAATTGAATCAAATCAATTGAGAAATCCGTCATAGATTATATGAGCTTTCTTTCCATCATTCCAAGCATCTTTTCATTTGTAATTCATGACTTGTAATTTTAATGTCTACTACTTCAACCAAACTGGTTTCATGTGATCAAATTACTATGGACAAAATGTAGTAGCTAATCTAAACAAAACAAACTTTAATCCTCATGTTTAGCAAAAGAATTTTTATTCCAAAAGTAAATACTTAATCCACTAAGGAAAAACACCTAATTAAACTTCATTCGATATTATCAAACATATAATCCTTGCAGCATAAAGTAAAAGCATATAGTATCAACTCTTTCCATAGATTTTGTCCCTTTCTATTATAAGTCTTGTTTAATTCAATGAATGTTTCCATTCATTGTTCTTTTGATTTAATCAAGCATCTATTTTGACGGGTTTTTGCCCGCTTCTTTTCATGAACTTTTGCCTTTTTCGCCCTTATCGTTATAGTGAGTTCATTGAGTCGGCACATCCCGAGCTCGTCACTCAAGTGACCGGGTTTTGAGATACCCCTATGGACTCTTCCTCACTCTAACATTCAAGTTTGAATACTCTTAACTCAATTAGTTGAATCATTGGAGTAATGGCTATGCTTGATTTATTATTATTAATTTTTTTTTTAAGAATAACTTCAAAGAGTATACAGTTGCTAATATAACCTAGAAGTAAACTTGTTTATTTTTCACTTAGGGACTCGACTTACTCTTAGACTTCCAATTCTAAAGCTAAATACAAGGTAAATTTGTTTCTTAAAGATTTCACTACTTAATTTTAACCAAGTATTCTAATCATAGTAGTAGGTGAGTAAAGCATTTGAACAAGTCAATTTCAAATTTTGTAGATGCTTTTTACAACATTTAGTACAATCTCCAGATTTCATGATAATTTTGAAAAAATTGGCTTAAAATTGCTTAAGGACAAATATTTAAAGTATGGGTCAATTCTCTATTCTCTATATTTTATTATCCTCTCCCCCACACATAGCTTGAACAGTGTCCTCACTATTCCTAATTCAGCATAATTAAAGAGGAATTAACAACTCAAGGAACATTAGAGAATAAGAGAAAGGAAATACTAGTACTTCCTTGGGATTGGAGTTCTCCCTTTAAGCTCTAGAAAGTGTCATTTGATGATATGTATCCTTGCTGCAGCTAATCTAAAGAGATCAAAATAACACTAAAATCAAAACAAAACTAAAACAAAACAAATCTTTTTTTTTTTTTGACATCGGTTGCCTCCCATGAAGAACCTTTCTTTAACGTCTTTGGCTAGACGTTCCTGGCTAGATGTTCGGGTAAGGATTTTGATTCCAGCTTTGGTGCCTGTGGTGATGGGTTAATAACATCCGCAACAAAAACAGGAGAGATATCGCTAGGATGTTTCATGGCATCATAAATGTTAAATTTAATCACTTCACCATCAAATTCCATAGTGAGGGTACCATCATTTACATCAATTTTTGTCTTGGATGTCTTAAGGAATGGTCGCCCTAATAATATCATTGATGAATTATGAGAATCATTATCTTCCATATCAAGCACATAAAAATCAGTAGGAAAAACCAACCCATTGACTTGAACTAAAACATCCTCTAGAACTCCCTCAGGATAAACATTGGACCTGTCGGCAAGTTGAACAATAACACCCGTTTCCTTCAAAGGACCAACATTTAAACGTTGATAAATAGACAAAGGCATGACATTGGTAGAAGCTCCTAGATCACACATGGCTTTAGCGATTCCAAGATTACCTATTTTGCAAGGAATGGTAAACATACATGGATCCTTACATTTAGGAGGAAGCTTCTTCTGAATAATAGCTGAAACATTTTCACTCACACTAATCTTTTCATTGCCTTTCAGCTTCCTTTTGTTAGTGCACAAGTCTTTGAGAAATCTAGCATAGCGCGGTATTTGCTTAATTGCATCAAGCAATGGAATATTTACCTCAACTTTGCGAAAAGTTTCTAGAATTTCTTTTTCTTCCGCTTCATTCTTGGATTTCGCCAATCTGGAGGGGAAAGGAGGTGGTATCAATGTGACCTTTGATGGCTCAACTAGAGACTTGCTAATCGGGTTGTCCTGCTAGTTCGGAGTTGAAATTTCTTTCTTAGTCTCTTCCCCAAGAGTAGATGGGTGTCCTTTCTTATTTGATCCCTGCAATTCTATTCCACTTCTCAAGGTAATTACGTTAATGCTTTGCTTCGGGTTTGTAATAGTTTGAGAAGGTAACTTACCTTGAGTTTCTAATCTGTTTACAGCAGAAGCAAGTTGGCTTACCTGATTCTCCAAGTTTTGAATGCTTTGCTTTGTTTCCTCCTGAAATTGTTTGGTATTAACAGCGAGAGACTTAACAATATCCTCAAGAGACATACCTGAAGTGGAAGGAGCTTGGGGTACTTGGTTTGATGGCTTAGGCTGGAATTGTTGGAAATGTGGTAGGTTATTGCCATATCTGAAGTTAGGATGATCCCCCCATCCAGGATTGTAAGTATTCGAGTAGGGATCATATTTCCTTTGTGGCTGTCCCAGGAATCCTCCTACAGCATTGGCGTGTGCATGATTGTCATCTTGCAATGTGGGGCACATGTTGGTAGGATGATTAGGAGTAGCACAAATTCCACAAGCCTTCACCTGTTAGGTATTTCCAAGAGCTATCTGCTGCACAAGGGAGGTTAGGTTAGAAATTTGATGTTCAAGGTTAGACACACTTACCTCATTTACCTTCCTTGAAGATGTATCCTGCCTATACCTAAATTGTTGCGAATTGGCAGCCATAATAGAGATCAATTCCCTAGCTTGACCAGGGGTTTTGTTTACAATGGCGCCTCCACTTGCAGCATCCATCATCTTTCTTTCCATTGGAAGCAGGCCTTCGTAGAAGTATTGGATGAGAAGTTGTTCAGATATCCCATGTTGTGGACAGCTTGCACACAGTTGCTTGAACTTCTCCCAATACTCATGAAGAGTCTCGGTGTCCCTCTGTTTCATACCACAAATTTCTCTTCTTATACCAGCGGCTCTGGATGCGGGGAAGAATTTGTCCAAGAAGAGTCTGACCATATCTGTCCAAGTGGTTATAGAACTTGGAGGCAAATAAAACAACCAATCTTTAGTTTTAGTACTTAAAGAAAACGGAAAAGCACGTAGCTTGATTTGGTCATCGGTTATTCCTTGAAGCCTCATACTAGAACACACTATATGAAACTCTTTCAAATGCTTGTGAGGATCTTCATTCTCAAGACCATGAAAACTGGGTAGCAGATGTATCAACCTAGATTTCAAGTCGAATTCAATAGCTAGTTCAGGATAGTGAATACAAAGTGGTTATTGATTCACATCTGGTGCAGCCAACTCCCTTAATGTTCTCTCGGGATTTGCCATATCGTCTTCTTTTTCAGAATCAAGGGATGAATCAGACAAATCCGATGCTAAGTTCAGTCTAGGGGATGATCTAGCTTCTCGTCCCAACCTCTTTAGAGTCTTATCAATCTCCGGATTATAAGTGAGTTCACCTGTCTGAGAAGAACGAGTCATACAAGAATAGAAATAAATTTGACACCAATCCCCGGCAACGACGCCAAAATTTGATGGGTGTCGAATCCAATAAAAATAAAAACCTACTCCTAAACAATTATATGATTTGCATATAGTGGTGAGTAGGGTCGAATCCACAGGGATTGGTTAAATATATTTCTATTCAAAGAGAATAAAGAGGAAAAGAAAAATGGGGGGTTTTGTTTGTGAATCAAATAATGTTGAAACAAGATAATAAAATCGAATATTGATAAAAAGCCTAACCAAAGGAATCAAGATAGTTTAATTCTAGGAATTGATCATCGGTGCAAATGTTTTCTATTCTTATTTCTAGATAAACTGGTTATGGTTATTAACAAGCTCTAACAACCTATCTCTTCGTACTTCCTCGATAATCAAGAGAAGCTCTTTGATTATTTCTCTTATCGATTAGATAACCTTAGACAAGCTGATGGGAAAAATTCTGGCACTGTCAACCTCTTCAGAACCCAATTTGGATGATTGACCAAATTGCTCATATTTTATCTTATGTCTTTATTTCTAATAAACTTTGAGAATAATCTTACAGGTACAATTATATATCTCCATGGGATGCCGAAATGTCCTACAACTTCAGTTGGACACAGAACATTTTTCTGGGAAACAATGAAAGGCCCGCTGCGATTGTTCTCTATTCTGAGGCATTGGATCATGAAGATTTATGTTATTTTGTATCTTGTAAATGTTTATTGAACTATTTTGGTTGTATTTTGGTTTTAGGACACTTTTATTTCTTTGTAACTTTCATTTAGGGTTAGCCACCTTAAAAGTGGCAAACTTGTAATTTTGAGGACTTTTTAACCCTAGGAGTAGCAAGTATAAATACTTGCTTAAGAGAGGGTTTGAGGGAGCTTATTTTTGCAGAACATACACCTCTTTTCACGTGTGAATTAGGGTTCATACCTTGGTTCCAACTCTTATGAATTTCAATTCCAAGACTTGAAATTGTGGCGAGTGCAACATCTTGAAATTGTGAGTTATATCAATTTCATTTTGTTGTGATTTCTTTTCTTCTCTAGTGTGTTGTATCTAGGGTTGATTAGAGATAGTCCTTGGTCAGATTTACAACTTATTGTACACGAATTCTTGTGATTATTTGAAGTACTTATCATTTGATTTGGATCATCATTGAAAAGTTTCCTTGAAAACGTGAATTTCACCATTTGGAAAAGGAATCTTACTTTACGGTTTTCTTTGTCAAATTGAGGCTTCATTTGCGTGGATTATATGATATTAGAGTGTTAATAGAAACCATTTCCATTGTGGTATTCAGATTATATCATTAGTAGAATTGAATTTCATCATTTCAACATTAGGGTTCATTTGAAAAGTGCCATTTTGGGATCCGATTTTGCCTAGACTTGAGATATCTTTTGTTAAGTCTTTTGGATGTGTTTTAAAGTGTGATTAGGCACATCATCTTTTTGGTATCAGAGCTCTTGTTGAGAGAAAGGAATTGGTTGTATTCAATTTCGTGGAAGTGATCAACAATTAGGGTTGATCAAGTGGAAAAAACGCAATTGTGTAGTTGTTGTTTTTGTTGTAGTTTGAGATTGCGAAATTGTTTTGGATTGGGATTTGATTTGCTGATTGTTGGAGTTGATTTGGGAAGATTATTATATCACTTTGTGGACACTAATTCACGTGGAAGAGCAGAAGTACAAAGTGAAGTTACTTTAGCAAATTGTTTTGAAGTGTGAAACTTACCAATTGTTGCTGTGGAGTAGCTTGTGGCGTGTGGAGTTGTGAAGTTTGTTGTTTGAATTCCATTGTGTAATTCTGAAATTGTGAAGTTAAATTTGTAGATTACATTAAGTTTGGTTAGTAAGGAATTATTTTGAATTCAAATCATATGCAATTAAGTTGTGGGAGTTAATGATTGCTATTTGAATTTGAATTCATTGTTACCAATTGAGGAAGGCTTGCAATAATTGAAGTTATTTGAAATTCAAATTGTAAGTTGCTGCTTATAGTGGGAATTCAGAATTCATTTTGGAAAGCTACTTATTAATCTCTTGTCTTCATTATTTGTCGTGGAAGTTGAAGATTACTTGTATTCATTGTTCACTTTGTTGTTGCCGTGGAAGTATTACATATTAATTGTAGTTGTTGCTTGTGTGTTGCCGTGGAGTAAACTTGTGGAAATTAATTTTGCTACACCATGTACTTGTGGCTTGTTGTGGAGGAGAGTATTACACGTGAGTTGCAATTATAAATTGTAACATTAAGTGGGTTTGTTGTTTGTCTTTTGTAGTTACTATTGTGTGGAGTTTAAGGAAGTATTGTAGTGGAAGTGTATATCCTTGAATCATATCATTTTGAGAAACAATATACAAGGATCTACAAATATGTCTAATGATAGTGTGAATGGGGAATTGGGTGAAGAAGCCAATAGCCAAGTTGGTGGAGGACATGTTCGTAATGTGGCAGGCAGAAGAACTTTGGAGGAACAACTTCAGGAGCTTACTACTATAGTTGCTACACTAGCAACTAGAGTTGATAGGATGACTTTACCACAACCACCAGTGGTAAACCAACCAGCACCACCTCGAGTAGCTCCACAAAACCCTCATCGAAACAGAGTAGTGGAAGAAAGAGATGATAATTTTGGAGTCAACCTAAATCAGAATAGGGATTTCAGGCCACCTCAGGGTTTGGAATATGTGAAACTACAGATGTCATCCTATGATGGTAAGGGATCAGCAGATGAGTACCTGGATTGGGAGGATAAGGTCGAAGGTCTTTTCGAATGTTATGAGATTGACGATAGTACTAGGGTTAGATTGGCAGTAGTTGAATTTGTAGGGTATGCTGCACTTTGGTGGAAGAATCTGATCATCAATAGGCGTCGGGATGGAGAGGCTGAGGTTCAGACCTGGAGGGATATGAAGAGGATGTTAAGGAAAAGGTTCATTCCTGAGCACTACAAACAGGAGCTGTTTATGCGACTGCAAACCTTGCGGCAGGGGGGCAAAACAGTAGATGATTATGTGCAGGAATTTGAGACCCTTATGATTAGGTGTGGGTCTGTTGAGCCTCCGGAACAAACTATAACATGATTTGTCTCAGGTCTAAAATATGAGATAGCGTGTATTGTTGAGCTACAACGCTACACCACACTTGATGAGGCTATTCAGTTGGCCTTAAAAGTAGAGAGATAGAGGAGGTCTAATTTCTTTAGGGCTCCTAGCAGTAGGCCCAATACTACTAATAGACCCATCTCAGCCGACAGTCGATCAGGGGGAGTAAAGGCGGTTAGTGAGGGAGTCAAGACAGTGGACACTACTACCCCAACCATTATCAGAGAAAACTTACTCACTGGGAAGGGTAAAGAGGTCATGGCACCAGAAACGAGGCAGACTGTTCCCGGATCTACTAGTGGGAAAGCACGCCAGATTAAATGTTTTAAATGCATGGGATTTGGGCATATGGTTGCACAGTGTCCAAATAAGAGGGTGATGACTATTATGGAAGACATTGGAGAGGATACTGAGGACGACCATGAACAGATTGAGCCTACAGATCTACCAACAGCATTGCAGGAATATTATGATGATCAGAATGCAAATGCGCCTGAGGAGCATACTGGAGGAAAATATCTATCCCTCAATGTATTATGCAGGATTTTGTCCACATCTCCTGATATCAGTGATATTCAGAGGGAGAACATATTTCATACCTCTTGCAGAATTAAAGGTAACCTTTGTGTACTCATCATCGATAGTGGTAGTTGCACGAATGTTATATCTGCTGCACTAGTAGACAAATTACAACTGTCTACTATACCTCATCCTAGTCCTTATCATTTGCATTGGCTGGATAATAGAGGTAGTATGCATGTTACCCTTAGGGCAAAGGTTCCAGTGAGTGTCGGGCAGAACTATCATGATGAGATCCTTTGTGATATAGTTCCTATGCATGCATTCCATTTGCTGTTGGGTCGGCCCTAGTTGTATGATCTACGGGTGATACATGATGGGTTTGAAAATACCTACATGTTCAGCATGGGCGAGACACACATAATCCTATTACCAATGACTCCATCTGAGGTCTAGAGTTTTCAAATAGAGGTCAGGCAGCCGTCCACTACCATGGTTAGTCGGGGAAGCAGAACAACAGAGATCCTAGGGTTCAATTCCACAACTGATCCTCTAGATTTGAGGGCAAATCTTTCAGAAGCCCGAGGAGATGATGGGAAAAATTCTGGCACTGTCAACCTCTTCAGAACCCAATTTGGATGATTGACCAAATTGCTCATATTTTATCTTATGTCTTTATTTCTAATAAACTTTGAGAATAATCTTACAGGTACAATTATATATCTCCATGGGATGCCAAAATGTCCTACAACTTCAGTTGGACACAGAACATTTTTCTGGGAAACAATGAAAGGCCCGCTGCGATTGTTCTCTATTCTGAGGCATTGGATCATGAAGATTTATGTTATTTTGTATCTTGTAAATTTTTATTAAACTATTTTGGTTGTATTTTGGTTTTAGGACACTTTTATTTCTTTGTAACTTTCATTTAGGGTTAGCCACCTTAAAAGTGGCAAACTTGTAATTTTGAGGACTTTTTAACCCTAGGAGTAGCAAGTATAAATACTTGCTTAAGAGAGGGTTTGAGGGAGCTTATTTTTGCAGAACATACACCTCTTTTCACGTGTGAATTAGGGTTCATACCTTGGTTCCAACTCTTATGAATTTCAATTCCAAGACTTGAAATTGTGGCGAGTGCAACATCTTGAAATTGTGAGTTATATCAATTTCATTTTGTTGTGATTTCTTTTCTTCTCTAGTGTGTTGTATCTAGGGTTGATTAGAGATAGTCCTTGGTCAGATTTACAACTTATTGTACACGAATTCTTGTGATTATTTGAAGTACTTATCATTTGATTTGGATCATCATTGAAAAGTTTCCTTGAAAACGTGAATTTCACCATTTGGAAAAGGAATCTTACTTTACGGTTTTCTTTGTCAAATTGAGGCTTCATTTGCGTGGATTATATGATATTAGAGTGTTAATAGAAACCATTTCCATTGTGGTATTCAGATTATATCATTAGTAGAATTGAATTTCATCATTTCAACATTAGGGTTCATTTGAAAAGTGCCATTTTGGGATCGATTTTGCCTAGACTTGAGATATCTTTTCTTAAGTCTTTTGGATGTGTTTTAAAGTGTGATTAGGAACATCACAAGCGCTTAGGATTTAATCTACTAATAGCATTAAAAACTAGAGAGACGACCAATTCATGCCAGTAGATTATAAGATAACCTATTTAAGCATGATCATACACCTCCATAACATGAATTCGATCATCTATTTTATAACGAAACATGTTATTGTGTCACTGAGACTAGAACAATCAAACAATTACGGATTTGGCGTACTAGTTGACAATATATTAATTTCTAATTGAGTAGAAGAGCTCTAATTCATACCAATCAATAAAGAAAATAATGACAAAACGTTTAGAAGATATATGAATATCCAAAAACAAAGAATAGAATAAATACAAGTCAATTAGACCTCACAATTCGTGGAGAATTAAACATCTATGACCCTTTGGCTAGAAAAGTAGCTTAGCTACACATGTTCACCAGCAAAATGGAAATAAAGAGTAAAAACATAACAAGCCTCTGATCTCCGGCTGCCTGCTCTGCCTCCTTCTTTCCTTCTTGTCTCCAAAATGATCCAAGATTCAAGATGCCCCCAACCCTCTAGGGTTAGTTCTATTTATATTGTTAAAGGAGTGGCAGGTGATCTTTTGCTAGCAGGATACGAAAATATCTTTCCTTTTTCAAGTAGATTTCGGGAAGTGAATATTCGTCCACCTGGCACGCCCTACAACACGACCGTGGAGCAAACCGTGCCTTCCTCTGTGTGTAATTCATATATCATCTTCCGTGTCCAGTGTGTACCACGACTCCACCTACGGCTAGATTTCCAACCGTGCCTTCCTCTGTGCATAATCTACAAGTCTTCATCCGTGTCCAGTGTGTACCACGGCTAGATCCTAGGCCGTGTCTTCCTCTGTCAATGTTCCACAATTTCTTCTCCTTGGTTCATCAAGCTTCCACCACGGTTTCCACCACGGCTTCCACCACGGCTTCAACCATGGCCGTGTCACAAGCCGTGTCTCTCTCCTTCTCATGCAGTGTGTAGCACGGTTTACACCATGGCCATATCTCAAACCGTGCCTCCTTCTAGATAGATACATGTCCATGTGCTTTCCTCCGGTGGTGTAAATCCTTGTCTTGATCCAAGTTGTATATGACTTCTCTAATTTACTTGAATTAGCATCCTTGACTCCATTTAACCTGATTTATCACCATACTAGAATTAAGTGCCATTTCCTTATGATTTCTATAAAATCAATAATGAATTAACACAATTTATACTATAAAGATTAAGTATAAAATGGCTCTATCAGAACCCCACGTTCTTCTTAATTACCTCAGTAAGTGGTGCTGCAATGGTGCTGAAATCCTTCACAAATCTCCTGTAAAAGCTCGCTAGTCCATGGAAACTCCGCACATTACTTACATTAGTTAGACTAGGCCATTCTTGGATCGCATGAACCTTTTCTTCATCAACTTGTATCCCCTGTGCACTAACAACAAAACCAAGAAACACAAGTTTGTCTGTGCAAAAAGTGCACTTCTTGAGGTTAGCATATAATTGCTCCTTTTGAAGCACTTCTAAAACATCCCTTAAGTGAGAGATATGATCTTCCAAACTCTTGTTGTAAATGAGAATATCATCAAAATAGACAACCACAAATTTGCCAATAAAAGTCCTCAAAACATGGTTCATAAGTCTCATAAAAGTACTAGGTGCGTTAGTTAAATCGAAAGGCATTACTAACCACTCATACAATCCATATTTCGTTTTGAATGCGGTTTGCCATTCATCACCTTCTTTCATTCTAATTTGGTGATATCCACTTTTTAGATCAATTTTAGAAAAGACACTAGACCCATGTAACTCATCTAACATGTCATCTAAGCGAGGAATGGGATGACGATACTTTACCGTAATGTTGTTGATGGCGCGGCAGTCAACACACATTCTCCATGACCCATCCTTCTTAGGCACCAAAATCACAGGTACTGCACATGGACTCATGCTTTCTCTCACGTACCCCTTCTCCATTAATTCATCTACCTGCTTTTGGAGTTCCTTTGTCTCCTTCGGATTGCTCCTATAAGCTGGCTTGTTTGGAATTGATACTCCGGGTACAAGGTCAATCTGGTGCTCAATACCACGAATAGGTGGTAATCCCTTTGGAATCTCCTCAGGGAAGACATCTTCAAAGTCCTGCACAATAGACATAACCACACTAAGCAAAGAGTTAGATAGTTCGTTAGTACTCAAACATGTTTATTTAAAAACCAGTAACAACATAGGTTGCTTCATCACTAACGCTCTCCTCACTACACTCGCTCTTGCCACACAACTCTCCTTTTGCAAGGCTACACTCTCCTTTTCACTCACCACCAAAGTTAATCCCCCTTCAACTTGGTCTCTCACACTCTTTCCAGCCTTCCTCTCTTTTTCCTTGTGAGTTCGACTTTTGTATTCCTTTTCTTTCTCATTGTCTTTTGCTCTCTCACTCTCCCTCTATTTTTCACTCACCTTATGTTTTGCGAAAGACTGTTGTAGCTGCAACTGATCCTCATACACCTGTTTAGGTGTTAACGGTTTAAGATTAAAGCTTTTCCCTTGGTGAACAAGCATATACTTGTTAGAAAAGCCATCATGAACAACCTTCCTATCAAATTGCCATGGCCTCCCCAACAACACATGGCACGCTTGCATTGGCACTACATCGCATAACACCTCATCCTCATACCTACCAATGTGAAAAGCAATCAAGGCTTGCTTACTCACCTTAGTCTCGCCACTATCATTCAACCACTGCAACTTATATGGACTAGGGTGTCTAATAGTTTTGAGTCTCAACCTCTCGACAATGAAATTACTCACCACATTGGTGCAACTTCCTCCATCAATGATCAAACTACAAATATGATCTCCTAGATAACATCTAGTATGAAATATATTCTCTCTTTGCACCTCCTCTTCTTCCTTCACTTGCACATTCAAAGCTCGCTTCACTATTGCCATTAACCTCCCTATTGCAAGCTCTTCATCATCACTAGCATCCTCTAATGGAGGCATATCATCTTCCTCACTATCCCCCTCAGTCTCATACTCACCATCATCATGCAAAATCATAACATGCCTATTTGGACATTGACTAGCTATATGGCCTCTACCTTGGCATTTAAAACATCTAATGTCACGATTTCTAGAAGTAGAAGAATCAGGTTTACCTTGGTTACTAGGAGTAGAACCCGCTTGTCTCAGCTCTCCTTTTGGTTTGGTGGGTAAAGGCTTTTCTTCCTTCTTCCATTGGTTAGTCTTCCAGGTGGATGAACCAATACCTTATTGAAACCGTACATTACTACTAACTTTCCGCCTGTGTTGGTTCTCAAGCTTTATAGCCATATGAACCATATCCTCTAATTCTACATAATGCTGCAATTCTACGACATTTTGAATTTCTCTATTCAATCCGATAAGAAACCTAGCCATGGTAGCCTCTCTATCCTCCTTTACATTCACCTTGATCATCGTTACTTCCATCTCCTTGAAATACTCATCCACGCTTCGGCTTCCCTGCTTAAGAGTTTGCAATTTATTGTGCAATTCACGATAGTAATATGCAGGCACAAACCGCTTCTTCATCACCCTTTTCATCTCTTCCCATGACTCAATAGGTGGTTCGCCATTCCTTCTTCAATTCAACATTAGTTGATCCCACTACACTATGGCATAATCCGAAAATTCAATGGCAGCAAGTTTCACTTTCTTTCTCCCACTATAGTTATGAGAATCAAACACCATCTCCACCTTCTTCTCCCACTCTAAGTACGCCTCAGGATCATTCTTCCCTTGGAAAGGAGGAATCTTCATCTTTATGCTACTCAATTGATTATCCTCTCTATTCCTATCTCCTCTATCTTCCCAATCCCTAGTTCCTCTATTCCGACTACTATATCCTCTATAACTCCCGACAGAAGGCTCATTGATGTGCCTAATCACACTTTAAAACACATCCAAAAGACTTAAGAAAAGATATCTCAAGTCTAGGCAAAATCGGATCCCAAAATGACACTTTTCAAATGAACCCTAATGTTGAAATGATGAAATTCAATTCTACTAATGATATAATCTGAATACCACAATGGAAATGGTTTCTAATAACACTCTAATATCATATAATCCACGCAAATGAAGCCTCAATTTGACAAAGAAAACCGTAAAGTAAGATTCCTTTTCCAAATGGTGAAATTCACGTTTTCAAGGAAACTTTTCAATGATGAACCAAATATGATTGATAAATACTTCAAATTAGCACAAGCATTTGTGTACAATAAGATGTATTTCTGACCAAGAAATATCTCAATTCAACCCTAGATATGACACACTAGAGAAGAAAAGAAATCACAACAAAATGAAATTGATATAACTCACAATTTCAAGATGTTGCACTCGCCACAATTTCAACTTCTTGGGATTGAAATTGATAAGAGAATTTGGAATTAGGAAAACCCTAAGCCCTCTCACGAAATGTGAAGTGTTTGTTCTGCAAAATAAGCCTCATCAAAACCCTCTCTTAAGCAAGTATTTATACTTGCTACTCCTAGGGTTAAAAAGTGCTCAAAATTACAAGTTTGCCACTTTTATGGTGGCTAATCCTAAATGAAAATTACAAGGAAATAAAAGTGTCCCTAAACCAAAATACAACCAAAATAGTTCATAAAAGAAGAAATATATAAAAGAAATGGTCTTCAAGATGCCGGTCTTCTATAGGATCCATCGGCCCAACTCATCGCCGGTTCAGGTCGGTCCATAGATAACCCACAAGCTGAGTCTGAGTGAGTTTATCCATCACCCTATAAAATATGATAAGTGTGCCTGTTGGAAAACACAATACAAGAATAATAGAAAAGAGGTTAATATATAAATAATTCCGAGGTCGATCTGCTCAAAATGGGCCCTCAACGCCAAGATTTGAATTCCTTTGGTTCTTGCCCTAATGATGGGTCTTGTCGGATTTTTATTCATATCATCTCCTCGGGCCTCAAAAAGATTTGTCCTCAAATCTAGTAGATCAAATGCAGTAGAGAGTTTGTTTCCTCCTAGCAAGTCATCTGAAGAAATATCTTTGCAGAATCCCAATATTTGAAATACTACAGGTGGTGATTGTCTTCTCTCCTCCATTTCCAAGATGTATCTCTTCTGCAACACAAATAATGACCCATTATCCACTAAAGTTACCCCTGTATCAACCTGTTCCACTGAAATTGTTTCCTCTTTTTCTAACTCATCTGTATGCTGCTGATCCTCATGGTCTTCTAATGGTTGGCTCAACTGCTTATTACCCTCTAAAACCTCTGAAGGTGAACATAACTGTCTCTGAACAGTCTGGCTCTCTAGTGGTCTACTCGTCTGACTATGATCATCAGGATCCTCTGAAGGTTGGCACATTGGTGTCTGACAAATTTTATGCTCTAAGGGTTGGCTCGTGTCACTAGAGCCCTCAAGAACCATTAAAGGTTGGCATACTTGCGTCTGCACAATTTGGTCCTCCCAGTCTAGGTAATCATCTGCGGAACCCCTACCATCAAATGAAGGCATCTGTAGCTTCACACACTCTGGTCCTCGAGGTGGTCTAAATTCCCTGTCCGGATATGGATTAAGCCCAAAATTATCATCTCTATCTTCCCTAAGAGCATGATAATCTCCCTTTACTCTAGGTGGTGCCATAAGGTTTACCACAGGTGGTGGTGGCAATGTCATCCTATCAATCCTTGTTGCTAATGTAGCAACAAGTGTGGAAAGGTCCCGAAGTTGTTCATCTAGAGTTCTTCCATTTGTATTTTGACGACTTGGTCTGCTACCCACTTGGCTATTGGCCTCATTGCCAATGTACCCATTTACACTATCATATGACATGTTTGTGGATGCGATTTATCTAAAGTACAAATGTAATCTCAAATAATTTGTAGCACACTCCCTTCACTTCACCACTCATAGTAACAAGTTTGGATAACAACACACACACTTGTACACCCACGGTGCAACAAGTCACCAATGCAATAAATACTTTTTATCACTTTAAGGATATTAGAATAAGTGAAGCACAAATAAATACTTCTAAGTAGTTAAGAAATTAAATTCAACTCACAAGTGTTGAAGTAATAAGTTCAATTACATTCACACTTTAATGTTTGTTTTTGAATTCAAATTCTACTACTTCAAATTTCCTTTATTGCCACGATTTCACACCTACAATTGATCTTGATGTGCAGCACCTTTAATCCACATAAATCCACAAATTTACACCACCACACACACCTTCAATCACGGTGCACTCACTCCACCAATAACTCCACGGCAACAACATAAACAGCAACAACAATTAAGATGTATCACTTCCACGGCAACAACAAGGTGAATATTGATTACAAGTAGTCTTCAACTTCCATGGAAAATAATGAAGACAAAAGATTAATAAGTAGCTTTCCCAAAATGAATTCTGAATCCCACTATAGGTAGCAACTCTCAATTTGAAATTCAAATAACTTCACTTATTGCAAGCCTTCCTCAATTGGTAACAATGAATTCAAATTCAAATAGCAATCATTAACTCCCACAACTTAATTGCATATGATTTGAATTCAAATAATTCCTTACTAACCAAACTTAATGTAATCTGCAAATTTTACTTCACAAATTCAGAATTACACAATGGAATTCAAACAACAAACTTCACAACTCCTCACGCCACAAGCTACTTCACGGCAACAATTGGTAAGTTTCACAATTTAAAAAAAAAAAATTGCTAAAGTAACTTCACTTTGTACTTCTGCTCTTCCACATGAATTAGTGTCCACAAAGTGATATAATAACCTTCCCAAATCAACTCCAACAACCAGCAAATTAATTCCCAATCCAAAACAATTTCTCAATATCAAACAACAACAACAACACAATTTCGGTTTTCACTTGATCAACCCTATTTGATGATCACTTCCACGAAATTGAATACAACAAATTCCCTTCTCTCAACAAGAGCTCTGATAACAAAAAGATGATTTGCCTAATTCCACTTAAGCAGAATCAAAAGAATCAAGGAAAAACACCTTAATTCACAAAACACAAACCGGTTCAATTGAGGGTGATTTCACGTGAAGATTTGATGGAAAAATGATGATCCAATGATATAATTGTAATCTCTAATGATAACTTAACCAAATAACCACAATAAGGCTTGAGAAACACGTGGAAATCAGATCAAAATGAAGCAACACAAACCATGAATTCCACTTCCCCTTTCAATACCAAATTCACGCCAAATGCACTAAAAATGATAGTGAGTTCAATAACTAAAAGAACAATCAATCTTACAAGATTGATGTCCATGAATTACAATAACCAATAAGTCCAAGAAAGATTCAAATCTACCCTAGATATGACTCACTAGAGAAGAAATGAACAACAACAAAGATGAATCGATATTACTCACGATTTCTCCTTTTTGCTCTCGCTACAATTCCAACTTCTTGGGATTGAAATTGATAAGAGAATTTTGGATTTAGGAAACCCTAAGCCCTCTCACGAAAATGTGAAGTGTTTTTCTGAAAAATTAAGCCTCCACAAACCCTCTCTTAAGAAAGTATTTATACTTGCTACTCCTAGGGTTAAAAAGTGCTCAAAATTACAAGTTTGCCACTTTTAAGGTGGCTAATCCTAAATGAAAATTACAAGGAAATATGATCCACGCAAAAAGAGATATAAAATGAGCGTGAATAAATACCGGCAAGTGTACCGAATCGGATCAAGTAATATAGTGAGAGAAGAGCGTCGAACCATGAAGATTGATTAAGTAATAGACCTTTATCAATTTCTACTAATATTTAGGCAATGATGTTTGATGAGAATTGAATGAATTATGCTAAATGCTCAAAAAGAGGATTATGTTTGAAAAATGATAAATTGATGGTGGGAAATAGAATCCACCCTAATTCTACTAATCATATTGCCTTCATGTTATAATAACTTATAGCTATATGGATTTTCACAAGAAATTAAAAAACCTTAATCCTTTATCAAGTGTTAAAGTAATGTTACCTCAATTTAATTTAATAGCTCCCGCTAATTCAAATCAAATGAGGATTTTAATTCACAATCATAAATTTCCCAATTATATGATTGCCTAATATCTTTAAAATAATTTCTCTTAATCCCTTAGTGAAACATTTAATAAAAATATTGCATGAAACACTTAGGTCAATTTCTAATAAAATTCAATAACGCTGCTTCCACATGAATTATTAAATCTTACTTAGGAATTCCTGATAAAACCTAAATTTCTCTTTCGAGTGATTTACATTTCTATGCATTGATTTCAATTACAAAATACAATTCATAGTAGGGCTTCTTATATGAAAATTCCGCATATCTACATTTCCTATAACATGAATACAATGATCATTTTAGTTTGAATTATGGCTTCATCATGTTTCCCACAAGGATGATTTAGAACATTATAGTATGAATGTAAAAACAATTGAAATAAATAGATGCAATGGAATTCATATTAAACAACAAGAATAAACTAATAAATGGCATAAAAGAAAATAAAGTAAATGAAACAATAGCTATAATCTTCAAGAACTTCAATCTTCCAAAATGATTCCTCGAATTCTTCAATTGAAAGGAAACTTCAGCAAAATAACTTTCTTTCTTCAAACTAAAATTTGGAATAACATGAAATGTAAAGGAATTACAGAAAATATAAAATCCTAAAGTTTCTAAGGGAATTCTAATAATTTCAAAGAAAGACAAAGGATGCTAAACAAAGAATCAAAACAAAAGAATTCTAAAACAAAAGGGGATGTCAAACAAAAGATGCTAAACAAAAGGGGATGCTTCCAAGGTTCACACAAGGGGCCTATTTATAGATCCAAAGAGGAGGGGGATAAGCTTGACATGATGAGGAGTTGAGTCAGCAAATTAATTAAGATACGATTTTGGAGAGATTTTCACAATGGATATTTGGGGAGTAATGAAGGCCGGCTCAAGGCCGGCTTTAAGACCGACGGCTTTAATGCTTTTTGAGGCCGTTTAATATAGGCTGGCTCAAGGCCGGCTTAAGGTCGGCGGCCTTCCGTGCAATCCTCCGCTCGCTTCTTCAATTTTGTGAAAAACTCCTCCAATTAACTTGTAATTTACTTTTGGGTCCTCAAAACCTGAATTTTCACAATAAACACCATTAAATATCATTTCTTATAATATTGAAATAAATTTAATATAAGTCCAAAAGAAAATATAAGTATAATGTGATCTTATCAAAATAAAAGTGTCCCTAAACCAAAATACAACCAAAATAGTTCATAAAAGAAGAAATATATAAAAGAAATGGTCTTCAAGATGTCGGTCTTCTATAGGATCCATCGGCCCAACTCATCGCCGGTTCAGGTCGGTCCATAGATAACCCACAAGCTGAGTCAGAGTGAGTTTGTTCATCGCCCTATAAAATATGATAAGTGTGCCTATTGGAAAACACAATACAAGAATAATAGAAAAGAGGTTAATATATAAATAATTCCGAGGTCGATCTGCTCAAAATGGGCCCTCAACGCTAAGATTTGAATTCCTTTGGTTCTTGCCCTAATGATAGGTCTTGTCGGATTTTTATTCCTATCACTCATCAAAGTCATCACCCGACATTTCATCTCCACCCCTTTATACTCTCCTAGAATGACTCTCCCTCTTACGCCCTTGGAAGACGTTTGTAGATTGCTCTAGTCTTTGCTCTACCGTCTCATGAATTTGTTCCATTCCCTCCTAAAACATTCTCTTCATCTCACCCCTCTACGCCTCAATCACTAACCTAGCATCAAACCTTCCCCTCTCACCTTCAAGAGAATGTTGCCTTGACATAGTCCCTGCAGAAAAGATTAGTACTAACACAAATATATATAATTAAGCCTCACGATACACTCCCTTATGTGTTTCGCTCAAAGGATGATATCACACAGTCACTCGTGTATTCTCACAAGCAATGATGATAGTAACTCACCAATTCCTCTTCTCAATTCTCTTGGAACTAATCCAAACGATACCAATTCCCTTCCGTAGAATTCAAAACAACTATAGGGCTCGAAAATTTTCCTCTTTTTTTTTCGTTCAGATTTTTTTTTTCGCCTTTATGTGCTGCTCTTGATCACGTTCCCTTTTTCTTTTCTTTTTTTTTTTTGTCGTGATTCTTCCTCTTTTTTTTTTTGTAACAAAATTGAATTAGAAGGCACTACACTTTCAATAGACAATCAACACTATGAAATTGAATATGAACAATTGATATGAACGATTGGAGTTAGGGTTTTGATGTTACCTTCCTCAAACCGAATTGATGTGTTAACAAACCTAGGCTCTGATACCAAACTGATGTGAGATCGGTTTGATTGGATTCCTAACTGATACGAACCACGCCAACGTGTGACGAAACCCAATACCAATGCGTTTGGAATTCGTTACCTAAGATGCTAAACACCCTCAAGTGGAAGCTGCGACCCGTTGTCTATAAGCGAGACAAGAACCTTGGTATAATATGAAGACGCCACAATTGGGATGAAAGACCGATTGATAAGTCGGGAAGAACGCTACGGAAATAAAATCCAATAAGTTCTAGATTAGTTCTTAAAAGAACCAAGAGAGGAATTCTCTCAAAAGTGTTTTCAAACTTTCAATGTTGTATATGTTCTATATTCTCTAACCCTAGGAGCTTTATATTAGGGTTACAATTCGTGGCAATAAAGGTCCAAAATGACATCGCTTCAATAAGTGCGTAAAATAACAAAACAAGACAAAAGGCCGGCGTCGGGGAGATACACGGCCGTGTACTTGGCCATGTACTTTGGCCATGTACTTTTCTGTGGAAATTCTGGCAACATACACGACCGTGTACTTCTAGTCGTGTATCTTTCTGTGGAAATTCTTGATACCATACACGGCCGTGCCTTTTAGCCGTGTGTATGGCCGTGTATGATTCTATGTAACCTTGAGACTCCTACACGGCCGTGCCTTGAAAAGACACGCCCTCTTCATCTCGTATCCATTATGACTTGTACAAGAGCAAGGGCATTCCCATGGTTGTTCTAATCCTTTCCAACTTCATGATTGCTTCAATCCTTTTCGGCTTCATGGACATCCTTTATCAACCCGTTAAGTGCTTCCTTGAATTGTTTCGCTCGATTTCTTGTAATTGGTCCAGGTGGCACTTAAAGAGGATCCACATTCCTTCTTCCGGCTTGGTTCTCATCATGGATCTCATCACCTTTTCTGTTATTAGTCTCTCCATCTCACCCTGTCCCATCAACAATACCTTTTTCCCCTTAGAGACGTTATTTTGAATCAAAGCCTTCTTATCCTCTGATGGTCGATTAATCTGTTGCTGGACATTATGGACCTTGAAGGTAGCATAGGATTCAGAATAATTTGCTTGCCCTCCTTTTGGAACAAATATGTATTTCTGAAGCCATCATGTAAGACCCTCCTATCATATAACCAAGGTCTGCTAAGAAAAATATGGGGTGCACACATAGGCAAGATATCATACTCAATTTCATCATAATACTTGTCTCCTATACTGAAGGGTACCCTAGCTCTTTGGGTAACATACAGACTTCCCTGATCATTAAGCCAATGTAGTTTATATGGTTTAAGATGTGGAATAGTTGAAAGCTTTAGCTTCGATACCAACGATGCAACTACTACATTAGTACAACTACCACCATCTATTATAAGGACACACAAATTTCCTTATATCCTACAAGAAGTGTGGAACAAATTTTCCCTTTGTTCTTCCTCCTTATTAGCAAATGTACTTAATGAGCGTCGTATTACATTAGCATATTGAAGCATTTCACTAGACATTGTGGAATTCAACTTAATCAACACGTGAACATGATGAGAGCCATGATGGGAGCCAAGCCAGAAGATGGAATGTGGATCCTCTTAAAGTGCCACTTGGACCGATCATAAGAACTCGAGCGAAACCATTAAAGGAAGCACTTAACGGGTCGATAAAGGATGTCCATGAAGTCGGAAAGGATTGGAGCAATCATGAAGTTGGAAAGGATTAGAACAACCATGGGAATGCCCTTGCTCTTGTACAAGTCATAACGGATACGGGTTGAAGAGGGCATGGCTTTACAAGGCACGGACCGTATAGGAGTCTGGAGGTTACATAGAATCATACACAGTCGTATACACGGTTCAAAGGCACGGCCGTATATGGTGTCAAGAATTTCCACAGAAAGATACATGACTGGAAGTACACGGTCGTGTATGGTGTCAAGAATTTCCATAGAAAGATACACGACTAGAAGTACATGGTCATGTATATCTCTAACGCCGGCTCCAAGGCCGCTGGCCTTTAAGTCATTGTTTTGTTATTTTTACGCAACTTATTGAAGTTATGTCATTTTGGGGCATCATTGTTACGAATTGTAAACCCTAATATAAAGCTCCTAGGGTTTAGAATAGATAGAATATAGAATATACAACATACAAGTTTGAAAACACTTTGGAGAGAATTCCTCTCTTGGTTCTTTAAAGAACTACTCTAGAACTTATCGGATTTTCATCTGTGGTGTTCATCCCGACTTATCAATCGGTCTTTCATCCCGATTGTGGCGTCTACATAATATAACAAGGTTCTTGTCTCACTTATAGGCAACGGGTCGTGGTTTCCGCTCGATTGTTTGGCATCTTG
>JBBMOL010002100.1:0-28600 GCA_037954665.1 Laguncularia racemosa
AAGGGAAGACTGTCAACATGATCAACTCTCATCAGAAGCCCAGGGTTATACAGTGCTATGAGGGACAATCAGCTGAAGTGCAAACCCCAAGGAAAAGATATGTGTTCAATGTCCCAATACCGGCAGAGAATTACAAGGCTGCACCATTCGACTATCGGGCCCTCGAACAAGAGCGACCTCCTATAGTGGGAGGTATCACCCGCTTTGGGAGATTATACAATCCAAAGTATAAGAGCCCGAATGAAGAACCTAATAGGGAGAAAACGGAGGAAGAGGAAGAGGGTCTTGCTGCATTTACGAAGATGGTTAAGGCCAGCGAATACAAGATCATGGAACAATTAAATAAGGTTCCAGCGGAGATATCACTCATGAGCCTTCTCACAACATTCGAGCCTCATAGGGAAGCACTCTTTAAAGTGCTGAAAAAGATTCAGGTCCCGGAAGGTATCGCTACAGACAAATTAGGTCACGTGGCGGACTCCATCTTTGCAATGGACCAAATATCCTTCTCTCCGGAAGAGCTAGGAGAAGAGGGAGACCAACATACCAAACCACTGTTCATAGTGGTCAGGTGCAACGACACCATTGTCTCCCGGGTACTTATCGATAACGGATCATCTCTTAACGTTTGCCCATTGGCAACACTCGACTTATTGGGGGTCGATCCAAGCAATATAAAACCTAGCTCCATAGTGGTCAGAGCCTTCGACGGGTCAAAAAGAGACATAGTGGGGGAGGTAAACCTGCCAGTGGAAATTGGTCCACAAGTATTCCACATCGCTTTCCAGGTCCTCGACATCCCAAGGTCTTTCAACCTGCTTTTGGGACGACCTTGGATACATGCTGCTGGAGCCATCCCCTCTAGTCTCCACCAAAAGGTCAAATTCATCGCAAATGGGCAGATAGTCACTGTACTGGGCGAGCAGGATTACGCCATATATAAGGAGACTGCCATACCTTACATTGGGGAAGAGGGTTCAGAAGATCTGGGGCTGCAGATTTTCAATGAAGTGAACATGGTGACCAACAAGGAGGGCCATCAGTTTAAAGAGGGGCAGCACGGGACATTTGGACTGGGGTACATTCCTACGGCCGCAGAAGAAGTGCAAACGAAAGGTGTCAAAGGCAGAATGAAGGGGAAGCTGATTGACACCCAGATGTGCATCCCACCTCTCCAATAATCTTTCCGAAAGGCAAACATCATTCAAGAGCTGCGGATAAATGAAGAGGACGACAACAAAGGGAAATCAACCCCCCGTACGTCCAACCAGCATCCGGCTCTGAACATTTGGTTTTGTTATCCTATCAGTAGCGCTAGGTTAGCTCAAAAGTAGAGAAAAATTATTAAACAAATTTTATTGAGACTCTTTATCAAATTCAGTCACAGTTTGTTTTTTTTTTATATATATGCTTTCATTTTTATGTTACTCAGATCTCCTACCATCGAACATCAGGGATATTTCGCGCAGGTAGAAAGTAAAAACGCTGATATCGTTTCCAATGCTACTAGGTCAGTTGTTGAAGGCGATATCTTAGACCACGAAATAATACAAGAAAATTGGCTAAAACATGAACAAAGCGGAATCTCGATCGACGAGCCTATGGAGACAGTAAATCTAGGAAGCATGGAAAACCCTAAGAACCTCAAAATTGGGACCAGTTTAAGTGCTGAGCAAAAATGTGAGATAACCGAACTATTAACGGAATATGCAGATGTGTTTACCTGGTCATATGGTGACATGCCAGGGCTAGACCAATCAATAGTAGTTCACAGGCTTCCCACAAGGGAATATGTCAAACCTAAAAAACAAAAACTGAGAAGATTTAGGCCTGACATCTTATTGAAAATCAAAGAAGAAGTCAAGAAACTGCTAGAAGTATGGTTCATTAAAGTATCCGACTACCCAGAGTGGGTAGCAAATATAGTCCCCATCATGAAAAAGAACGGAAAAGTACGCATATGCATAGACTTTCGGGACTTAAACCAAGCCACGCCAAAGGATAACTTCCTCCCTACCTCATATTGATGTTCTAGTAGACAACACTGCGGGAAACCATCTCTTCTTATTCATGGACAGTTTCTCAGGATATAATCAAATAAAAATGGCTGAGGAAGATAAAACCAAAACGACCTTCATCACAACATGGGGGACTTTCTGTTACAAAGTCATGCCCTTCGGTTTGAAAAACGCTGGGGCAACGTATCAGAGAGCCATGGTTGCTATACTTCACGATATGATGCATCGAGAGGTTGAAGTATATGTCGACGACATGATAGCCAAATCTAAAGAAGGAGAAAGCCATATAGATATCCTGAGGAAATTGTTTAAACGACTGAGAAAATTTCAGCTCAAGTTAAACCCAGAGAAATGTACTTTCGGGGTCACAATGGGGAAATTGTTAGGGTTTGTGGTAAGCCAGGAATGCATTAAAATCGACCCTGACAAGGTAAAGTCCATATTAGAATTACCTTCCCCACGCTCCGTTAAAGAAGTAAGAAGCTTATTGGGAAGATTAAATTACATAGCTCGATTTATCTCACAGCTCACCGACAAATGCCGGCCACTATTCCGTCTGTTGAAGAAGAACGCCACGATAGAATGGGACGACGAATGCGAAGAGGCATTCAGGACAATCAAGGACTACCTTATAAAACCTCCAATCTTGATAGTCTCGAAACAAGGAAAACCCGTATTCTTATACCTCACTATACTCCCTGAATCCATGGGATGTGTGCTGGGGCAGAAAGATGACGAGGGAAGAGAGCGCTCCATATATTATCTGAGCAAGAAGTTCACAGACGGGGAACAGAGGTACTCAGAGGTGGAGAAGACTTGTTGTGCTTTAATTTAGGTTATGCATCGGCTAAGGCAGTATACCCTTTACTACCATGTTGAGCTGCTGACAAGACATGATCCCTTGAAATACTTGGCAGAGAAGCCATCCTTGATAAGAAGAATCTCTAAGTGGCAAATGCTCCTATCTGAGTTCGACATTACATACGTAAATCAAAACTCGATGAAAGGGCAAGCCTTAGCCGACCAATTGGCGGAACACCCTGTCGAGACAGGTTCCCAAGAACTACAGGCCCAATTTCCGGATGAGAATATATTGACAGTGGAAAATAGGCTGGTAGAAGACTTTGGGATAGGGCAGAATGCTAAATGGAGATTGTTTTTCGATGGAGCTGCCAATGTATTCGGTTGTGGGGTTGGGGTAGTATTGATATCCCCGGACGGCATTCAATTCCCTACAACGATGAGACTTACATTTCCCTATACCAATAATATCGCAGAATATGAAGCATGTATTCTTGGCCTCAAAATGGTCTGCCAAATGGGAATCCGCGAATTAGAGGTATACGGGGATTCGTCGCTCATCATACTACAAACAAGAGGGGAATACAAGACTAAAGACCCCAAACTAGTACCGTATCATCAACACTTGACAGAGTTAATTGAGGAATTCAAGGCAATCACTTTCACATACATCTTGAGAACTCAGAATCAGTTCGCAGATGCACTAGCCACGCTAGCATCTATGATCCAGATAACAGGGGGAGCCGAAGTTCAACCGATGAAAATAGACATCGAAAGTCGGCCCGCCTACTGTTTAACAATGGAAAAGATACAAGATAACAAACCCTAGTATCACGATATCAAGACCTTTCTCCAAGAAGGTAAATACCCCGAAATGGCTAGCAAGAATGACCAAAGAACACTCAGAAGGTTAGCAAGCCATTTCCTATTAAGTGGGTCCATACTTTACAAGAGATCATCCGATACCGCCCTGTTGGGATGTGTGGACAAAGATGAAGCATGCGAACTAATGAAAGAAGTGCATGAAGGAGTATGTGGACCTCATATGAATGGCTACATGTTGGCCCGAAAAATCATGAGGTTATGATATTATTGGTTAACCATGGAATCAGATTGCATAAAATATGTCAAGCACTGTCATTTGTGTCAAGTCTATGTGAACCGGATCAATGCTCCGCCTAACGAGCTACATTTGTTATCAGCACCATGGCCATTCTCCATGTGGGGAATCGACATAATTGGCCCTATCACTCCAACAGCATCTAACGGCCATAGGTTCATACTAGTAACGATCGATTACTTCACCAAATGGGTAGAAGCTTCATCATATGCCAATGTCACAAAAGGGGTAATAGTCCGCTTCTTAAAAAGGGACATAATAGCCCGATATGGAGTTCCTGAGTCTATCATCACCGACAACGGTACCAATCTCAACAACAAATCGATGACAGGTTTATGTCAACAATTCCACATAAACCACATAAATTCAACTCCCTACCGACCTCAAATGAACGGGGCAGTAGAAGCAGCTAACAAAAATATCAAGAAGATCATCGAGAAAATGACAATAACTTACAAAGATTGGCACAAAATGTTGCCGTTTGCTCTTATGGCTTATAGGACTTCAATAAGAATATCTACAGGAGCTAGCCCTTACTCATTGGTATATGGTACAGAAGCAGTGCTACCAGTTGAAGTTGAGATACCGTCATTCAGAATCCTATCAGAAACTCAGTTAACCGAGTCAGACTGGGTAAATAAGAGGCTTGATCAGCTGAATTTGATTGATGAAAGAAGACTTACCGCATTATGTTATGGTCAGTGTTATCAACAAAGAATGGCCCGAGCATTTAACAAGAAGATGAGACCTCGGTACTTTAAAGAGGGGAATCTGGTACTAAGGAAGGTTCTTCTGAACGCCCAAGACTCCAGAGGAAAATTCACCCCAAACTATGAAGGCCCTTATGTGGTGAAAAAGGTTTTATCAGGAGGGGCTCTGATATTAACTCAAATGGAATGTCCAGAATTGAGAGACCCCATTAACACAGATGCTGTAAAGATGTACTATCCTTAGGCAAGGAAATTGAAATTTTGCCAATGTTTATGAAAGCCAATGTTCGATATAAATTTCGTCGAGTCAAATTTTTACTTTTTACAAGTAAAGTTAATATCCCTAAATGATCAACAATCAATTCTCATCACAACAAATATTCCTAAACACATTACCCACCATATCACCAATGAAAGATAAATGCTGAAATAATAATGAATCTTAATATAGTTTGTGATATAATCCTATCTATTTTTGAACATTAGAACTGAGCGCATCATTAGGATAACATTATCGTCAAAAGAGCCTTGCGCATAAAGAAAGGGAGTACATCAAAATTTTCAACCCCGTGTCAAGATAAGAAGAAATGAAGCAGAAGCAAACCAGCACGAAGGTTCGATTGCTTGTTTGCTATCCACGATAAACTGGCAAGTATACTAAAATAAATAACTATCATCACATCATTTAGATCAGGCTGTAGAAAGCATATTCAAAAGCACAAAATGAGTCAGCCCATAGTGGGGCATTTGTCTAAACATTCCCCATGATAGGGTAGTCAGCCCAAAAAGGGGCACTTCCCTAGATCTCTTCCAAGGTCAGTTGTAAACACCCAATTTTTGCCCTAGGAGTCAATAATTTTCAATAATAATCAATTTTCAATTTTTCCTAATTTTTTCCAATTTTTCCTAATTTAGCATAAAATAATAAAAATGTTCAAAAAATAAAAATAAATAGGAAAACACTTCAATTTTGAAAAATGATTTCGGAAATAGCAATAATGAATAATAAACAATTTTTACAAATTTTTGAAATTTCAAAAAATACAAAAAAATAGAAAAATTGCATTGCATATATGCAATTTGCGAAATAAATAAAATCGCGAAAGTGGGCTAGCTCAGCTGGTCCGGACCATGGCTAGGCGCGCGCGCGGGGGGGCTCGGTCAGACGTTCGAATCGCGGAGGAAGCAGTTTCCGCGTTTTGCAATTTTTCGACTTATCCAGGACACGTGGCAGCATCTGATTGGCTGGAAGAAACGCACGCGCCGGGCGCGTGATCGTCTCCTACCTCGAGCCCGAGATCGCCGGCGAAGAAAAAATTCGTATTTCGGCCGTTTTGATTCGATTTTTTTGCACAAATCCAACAGATTTTCAACAAAGATAAGATAAACATTATCTAATTAAAATCAAATAGCAACAAATCGTTGGATGGGCACGAATCAGAGTTGGTTTTTCAACCGAAAATTCGATCAGCTTCAATCGGAGGAAATCCGAGCTTATCCAGCTCGATTTCAAGCGCCTATAAATAGAGGAGGAGATGAGGAAGCAAGGACAGAGATCAGAATTGTGAGAGAGAGAGAAAAGAGTGTAGATCGGAGGAAACCCAAAGTTGCGACCGCCGATCGGAGTTGAGCCACCGCAAGGAGACGTTCTGGGAGTAAACCGCCACCACCATCGGATTCAACACCCTCGAGAAGCTAGGATTCGACACTTCACCCGCCGCAAAGGACTATCGGAACGCCGTGAACGAGCCAACCCCGCCGCCGTGTCCGACTGATCCGACCCGACCCGTTTCGACCCGATTCGACCCGACTGACCCGACCCGCGCACCAACCCGGATCTAGGTAAGTCGGATTTTCCGGATTTTTTTATTTTTATTTAATTAATTTTTTTTATTTATTTATTCTGAATTAATTAATTAATTTATTATTTGTTATTTAGTTATTTATTTATGTGTTATTTTTAATAGATAGGAAAATGTAGAAATTAGATTTTTCTAGAATTTAATAATGTAGAAAAAAAATAAAAAATAATAAATAGATAAATAAAAAAATAAATAATAATAATAATAAATATAGAAAAATAATAAAAAAATTAGGAAAATAAATCATAAAATTTTAGATGTCAAATAGGATAGATAATAAACAAAAATTCCCAAAAATCACAAAAATTCCCAAAAATCACGAAAATCAACAAAAATTCCCAAAAACCACAAAAATCCCCAAAAATTCTCAGAAATCACAAAAATAACAAAAAATCATAAAAAGTCATAAAAAATCATAAAAAGATAAATAAATAAGTTTTAGCACTTAGAAAAATCATTTTCGTCAAATAAATCAAAATTGATGTTTTCCCTATAAAATCATTTTTCAAAATAAAATCAAGCTTAGGCTTAGAGTTTTAGGAAAAATCCAAAAAATGGTAAGAACATAAATCGAAAGAAATTTCAAAATTAAAATTCACTCATGCACTAAAGATTTTCAGAAAAGCAAACTACGGCTTGTTTGATCCTGAGTAGCAGGTACGTAGGCACCCATTCGGGTCAACTCATAAAATAAATGAAAAATCCTTTTTTCTGAAATAAATTCAAAGACATAATAAAAATTAATAGAAACACAATGAAACACATTTCTAAAGATGAACAATTTTAGGAGATTAGGTGGTAACCGTATAGGTTTTAATAAGTTAGCCCTCGGACTTAGAAACTCTGGTTTTTCCTTTTTCCCTTCTCATAAAAACGAGAAGAGGAAATAACGACGACTAGTAGTCCAAATTAAGACTAATCCGCTCCTTTAGTCTTAATTCACTTTTTCCCAACAACAGTTGGGTGGCGACTCCAAAAATCAAACGAAATTCCTAACCCAAGTCGAGGATCTAGATTAGATGAGCATAGGGTTTAGTTTAGATCGGATTAGGAATGGGAATTCAAAAATTAGACTCGACGGGATGGCGACTCCACTAGGGACCCATACCAGCAGGCTAGCCACCTGAATCTCTCCAAGCTGTTCTCTTTAAGAAAAATGTGTTTCAATCATTACTTTGTTACTAACTTTGCAGGATTTAGTTAGATTTTGGTTTCTTTACTGTGGGGGTTTGCATGCATGTATCTGTGTGAGTAGATGCGGTCGAACCCGGACCATCCTAGAAACCTGAGACGGGGAGCCATTGTGTAGGTTTCAAGCAAAGTGAGTTGATTCACCGTTCGGGACCGATTAGGCTACCCTACCCTATGCTTCGATATGGCCTGAGATCCATTTCTCCGAGAATGCGGGAGGCCATAGAGCTCGGGAACCAATTAGAACCAACCTACTTGCATACATAACATCATAAGGGGTTGACAATTGGATGACAATGTAATGGTTTGTTATTTTGTCCTTGGAGTTCAGGACCATTTCCCTGTAATGTTTTCGTAGTTCTGTTTGTAACTAGGCTATTTCTTATTGTAATAGATGGCTAGCAGTGCAGTCGACCGTCTCCTCCGCAAAGAAATACGGGTGTACAAACCTTTGGACCCAAAGTTGGTACTGGGACATTGGTTTACTTTGTACAACCCGGAGGAACAAGGCCTTAGAAGCACAATTAGAGAAATGCCAAGCCAAAGTCAAAGAATTAGAAGCTGTCATTAATGAGAAGTCTGAGCCTCCACAACAGAAGACTAAAAGAGCTAGGAAATAGATCATTATTTGTAATCTTTTATTTTGATTATCGAACTCCAAAATTTTCAATATGAATAAAAGTAAAGTTTCAATATTACATTGTCAATCAGTTGTCAACCCTTTTTATTTTAGCATCCGTGTGACACATGTATAGCATTTGCATACATTATACTAAAAAAGAAAAATGCGCGCCAGGTATCAAAGATACCTCCTAAACAACCGAATCTTCCAGAAGCCCAATTCATACCCGCTCAAAGACAAAAATGGCAAACAGCGGCAATTGCAACAACACTAGCACCGACTACATTCCTACAGCCGAAGAAGAAGCACAAGCAAAAGGTGTCAAAGATAGAATAAGGGGGAAGCTGACCGACACCCAGATGTGCATCCCACCTCTCCAACAATCTTTCCGAAAGGCAAATACCATTCAAGAGCTTCGAATAAACAAAGAGGACAACAACAAAGGGGAATCAATCTCCCGCATGTTCAACCAACATCCAGCTCTGAACAACTGGTTTTGTTGTCCTATCAATAGCGCTAGGTTAGCTCAAGAGTAGAAAAAAATCATTGAACAAATTTTATTGAGACAATTTATCGAATTCCATTACAGTTTGTTTCTTTTATTATTATATGATTTCATTTTTTATGTCACTCAGATCTCCCACCATCGAACATCAGGGATATTTCACGCAAGTAGAACGTAAAAACGTTGATATCGTTTCCAACGCTGCTGGGTCAGTTGTTGAAGATGATATCTTATACCACAAAATAATACAAGAAAATTGGCTAAAACATGAACAAAGCGGAATCTCGATCGACGAGCCTGTGGAGACAGTAAATCTAGGAAGCATGGAAAACCCTAAGAACCTCAAAATCGGGACCAGTTTGAGTGCCGAGCAAAAATGTGAGATAACCGAGCTATTAATCAAATATGCAGATGTGTTTGCCTGGTCATATGGTGACATGCCAGGGCTACACCAGTCGATAGTAGTTCACAGGCTTCCCACAAGGGAAGATGTCAAACCTAAAAAACAAAAACTAAGAAGATTTACGCCCGACATCTTGCTAAAAATCAAAGAAGAAGTCAAGAAACTACTGGAAGTAGGGTTCATCGAAGTATCCGACTACCCAGAATGGGTGGCAAATGTAGTCCCCGTTATAAAAAAGAACGGAAAAGTGCGCGTATGCGTGGACTTTCGGGACTTAAACCAAGCCACGCCAAAGGATAACTTCCCCCTACCTCATATTGATGTTCTAGTGGATAACACCGCGGGAAACCATCTCTTCTCATTCATGGACGGTTTCTCAGGATACAATCAAATAAAAATGGCCGAGGAAGACAAGACCAAGACAACCTTCATCACGACATGGGGAACTTTCTGTTACAAAGTCATGCCCTTCGGTCTGAAAAACGCCGGGGCAACGTATTAGAGAGCCATGGTCGCCATACTTCACGACATGATGCATCGTGAGGTTGAGGTATACGTCGACGACATGATAGCTAAATCCAAAGAAGGAGAAAGCCATATAGATATCCTAAGGAAATTGTTCAAACGACTGAGGAAGTTCCAACTTAAGTTAAACCCGGAAAAATGTACTTTCGGGGTTACAACGGGGAAATTGTTAGGGTTCGTCATCAACCAGGAGGGCATTAAGATTGACCCTGACAAGGTAAAGTCCATATTAGAGTTACCTTCCCTACGCTCCATTAAAGAAGTAAGAAGCTTGCTGGGGAGATTAAATTATATAGCCCAGTTTATCTCACAACTCACCGACAAATGCCGGCCGCTATTCCGTCTGTTGAAGAAGAACGCCGCAATAGAATGGGACGACGAATGTGAAGAAGCGTTCAGGACAATCAAAGACTATCTTATAAAACCCCCAGTCTTGATAGTCCCGAAACAAGGAACAACCTTATTCTTATACCTCACCATACTCCCCGAATCCATGGGATGTGTGTTGGGGCAGAAAGATGAAGTGGGAAGAGAACGTCCCATATATTATTTGAGCAAGAAGTTCACAGATGGGGAACAAAGGTACTCAGAGGTGGAGAAGACGTGTTGTGCGTTAATTTGGGTCATGCATCGACTAAGGCAATACACCCTTTACTATCATATTGAGCTGTTGACAAGACATGATCCCTTGAAATACTTGGCAGAGAAGCCAGCATTGATGGGTAGAATCTCTAAATGGCAGATGCTTCTATCCGAGTTTGACATCACGTATGTAAATCAAAACTCGATAAAGGGACAGGCCTTAGCCGATTAGTTGGCCGAACACCCTGCCGAGACAGATACCCAAGAAATACAAGTCCAATTTCCAAACGAGAACATATTAACAGTAGAAGCTATGCCGGTAGAAAACTCTAGGAGAGAGCAGAATGGCAGGTGGAAACTGTTCTTCGACGGGGCTGCCAACGTATTTGGTTGTGGGGTTGGGGCAGTATTGATATCCCCAGACGGCACTTAATTCCCTGCAGCGACAAGACTTACATTTTCCTATACCAATAATATCGCGGAATATGAAGCATGTATTCTTGGCCTCAAAATGGCCTGCCAAATGGGAATCCGCGAATTAGAGGTGTACGAGGACTCGTCGCTCATCATACTACAAACAAGAGGGGAATACAAAACTAAAGACCCCAAACTGGTACCGTACCATCAACACTTGACAGAGCTGATTGAGGAATGTAAGGCAATCACCTTCACGTACATCCCGAGAATTCAGAATCAGTTCGCAGATGCCCTAGCCACACTAGCGTCTGTGATTCAAATAACAGGAGGAGCCGAAGTTCAACCGATGAAAATAGACATCGAAAGTCGGCCCGCTTATTATTTGACAATTGAAAAGATACAAGATGATAAGCCCTAGTATCACGACATCAAGACCTTCCTCCAAGAAGGTAAATACCCTGAAATAGCTAGCAAGAATGACCAAAGAACGCTCAGAAGGTTGGCAAGTCATTTCTTATTAAGTGGGTCTATACTCTACAAGAGATCATATGATACCACCCTGTTGAGATGTGTGGACAAAAATGAAGCATGCGAACTCATGAAGGAAATACATGAAGGGGTATGTGGACCTCATATGAACGGCTACATGTTCGCCCGAAAAATCATGAGGTTAGGGTATTACTGGTTAACCATGGAGTCGGATTGCATAAAGTATGTTAAGCACTGCCATCTGTGCCAAGTATACGCAAACCGGATCAATGCTCCACCCAACGAGCTACATTTGTTATCGGCGCCGTGGCCTTTCTCCATGTGGGGAATCGACATAATCGGCCCAATCACTCCAACGGCATCCAATGGCCACAGATTTATACTGGTAGCGATTGATTACTTCACCAAATGGGTAGAAGCGTCATCATATACCAATGTCACAAAAGGGGTAATAGTCCGCTTCTTAAAAAGGGACATAATAGCCCGATATGGAGTTCCTGAGTCGATCACCACCGACAATGGTACCAATCTCAACAATAAATCGATGAAAGGTTTATGTCAACAATTCCACATAAACCACAGAAATTCAACCCCCTACCGACCTCAAATGAACGGGGCAGTAGAAGCAGCTAACAAAAATATCAAGAAGATCATCGAGAAAATGACAACAACTTACAAAGATTGGCACGAAATGTTACCATTTGCTCTCATGGCTTATAGGACTTCAATAAGAACATCTACGGGAGCTACCCCTTACTCATTGGTATATGGTACAGAAGCAATGCTACCAGTGGAAGTCGAGATACCATCATTCAAAATCTTGTCAGAAACTCAATTAACAGAATCGGATTGGGTAAAGAAAAGGCTTGATCAGCTGAATCTGATTGATGAAAGAAGACTTACCGCGCTATGTCATGTTCAGTGTTACCAACAGAGGATAGTCTGAGCATTCAACAAGAAGATGAGACCTCGGTACTTCAAAGAGGGCGATCTAGTGCTAAGAAAAGTTCTCCCGAACGCCCAAGACTCCAGAGGAAAATTCACTCCAAATTATGAAGGCCCGTATGTGGTGAAAAAGGTTCTGTCAGGTGGTGCTCTAATATTAACTCAGATGGATGGTCCAGAATTGAGAGACCCCGTCAACACAGATGCTGTAAAGATGTACTATCCTCAGGCAAGGGAATTGAAATTTTGCCAATGTTTATGAAAGCTAATATTCGATACAAAGTTCGTTGAGTCGAGTTTTTACTTTTCTACAAGCAAAGCTAATATCCCTGAATGGTCAACAATCCCAATCAACTCTCATCACAATAAATACACCTAAACACATTACCCACTTGTCGAGTTTAATTTTTGAATTCCCATTCCTAATCCGATCTAAACTAAACCCTATGCTCATCTAATCTAGATCCTCGACTTGAGTTAGGAATTTCGTTTGATTTTTGGAGTCGCCACCCAACTGTTGTTGGGAAAAAGTGAATTAAGACTAAAGGAGCGGATTAGTCTTAATTTGGACTACTAGTCGTCGTTATTTCCTCTTCTCGTTTTTGTGAGAAGAGAAAAAAGGGAAAACCAGAGTTTCTAAATCCGGAGGCTAACCTATTAAAACCTATGCGGTTACCACCTAATCTCCTAAAATTGTTCATCTTTAGAAATGTGTTTCTGTTAATTTTTGTTATGTCTTTGAATTTATTTCAAGAAAATGATTTTTTATTCATTTTAGGGGGTTGACCCGAATGGGTGCCTACGTACCTGCTACTCAGGATCAAACAAGCCGTAGTTCGCTTTTTTGAAAACCTTTAGATTTGTTGATGAATTTTAATTCTTGCAAACTCTTTTGGTTTACGTTCTTAACATCTTTGGGATTTTTCTAAAAATTTCTAAGCCTAAACTTTGAATTTGATTTTTGAAAATGATTTTGGGAAAACATCTATTTTGAGTTTATTCGAAGAAAAGGATTTTCTAAGTGTTAAAACTTATTTTTACGATTTTTTATAATTCTTTTGAATTTTTTATGATTTTTGTGATTTTCCTGATTTTTGTGATTTTTATAAGTTTTGTAAGTTGTTCATGATTTTTTGTAATTTTTATATTTTTTGTAAGTTTTTCATGATTTTTATAATTTTTATATTTTTTTGTTGAAAATTTTATCTTAAGTTTATTTTCTATCCTATTTTGAAATTTAAAATTTTATTATTATTTTTTTTCTAATATTTCTATTATTTTTCTTCATTTTTATTATTTTTATTTTTATTTTTTCTTATTTCCTATTTTCTATTTTCTATTTTCTACATTATTAAATCCTAGAAAAATACAATTTCTACATTTTCCTATTTATTGAAAATATAAATAAATAAATGGCTAACAATATAATCAATAATAATAAATAAATTCAACATAAACAAATAAACAAAATAAGTAAAATAAATAATAATAAAAAATCTGGAAAATCCGACTTACCTGGATCCGGATCGGTGCGCGGGTCGGGTCGAATCAGTCGGACACGGCGGCGGTATTGGCTCGTTCACGGTGTTCCGGCGGTCGTTTGCGGCAGGTGAAGTGTCGAATCCTAGCTTCTTGGGGGTGCTGAATCCGATGGTGGTGGCGGTTTACTCCCAGAACGTCTCCTTGCGGTGGTTTGAACTCCGGTCGGCGGTCACGGCTTGGACTTCCTCCGATTTGCACTCTTTTCTCTCTCCCTCTCGCAATTCTGATCTGTGTTCTTACTTCCTCATCTCCTCCTCTATTTATAGGCGCTTGAAATCGAGCTGGATAAGCTCGGATTTCCTCCGATTGAAGCTGATCGGATTTTCGGTTGAAAAACCAACTCCGATTCGTGCCCATCCAACGATTTGTTGCGATTTGATTCTAATTAGATAATGTTTATCTTATCTTTTTCGAAGATCTGTTGGATTTGTGCAAAAAAATCGAATCAAAACGGCCGAAATACGAATTTTTCTTCTCGCCGGCGATCTCGGGCTCGAGGTAAGGGATGATCACGCGCCCGGCGCGTGCGTTTCTTCCAGCCAATCAGATGCTGCCACGTGTCACTGGATAAATCGAAAAATTACAAAACGCGGAAACTGCGTCCTCCGCGATTCGAACCCGCAACCTCGACCCCCATGCGCGCGCGCCTAGACACGGTCCGGACCAGCTGGGCTAGCCCACTTTCGCGATTTTATTTATTTCGCAAATTGCATATATGCAATGCGATTTTTCTATTTTTTTTGTATTTTTTGAAATTTCAAAAATTTGTAAAAATTGTTTATTATTCATTATTACTTTTTCCGAAATCATTTTTTCAAAATTGAAGTGTTTTCCTATTTATTTTTATTTTTTGAACATTTTTATTATTTTATGCTAAATTAGGAAAAATTGGGAAAATTTAGGAAAATTTGAAAAATTGATTATTATTGAGAATTGTTGATTCCTAGGGCAAAAATGGGGTGTTTACAGCTGCCCCTCTTTGTGGTAAAGTTTGAAAAACTTAACTATAAAGACAAACAAAAGACGCCATTTTTGACCTCTTGAATTAGGTTTTAGTAGGAAAATGCCCCAAGAGCTGATAATCCTACGGTTGAAGATGTTCCTAACAATTCAAGGTAATGTCCCCTCTCCGAAAAGTGCTTTATGGGCTAACTAGTTGGCGACAGGACACATCTCAAACATTGAGTAGGAATATATGAGAAATGATGATAGGAAGCGTCTTATCAGACTTGCAACCTTGGAAAGAAAATTCACTTAGGAAGCGCCCTTATGAGCTGGCTACCTGTTGATAGAAGCGTCTTGTTAGACTAGCAACTGTTTGGGAAGGATGTTTCCGAAAAGTGCCCCAAGAGCTGAGTAATCGGGAGAATCTAGGAAAGTGCCCATATTGGGCTGACTAACCTTAAAATAGATTTTAGGAAAGTGCCCATCTTGGGCTGACTAACCTTTGATAAAATTCTTAGGAAAGTGCCCATCTTGGGCTGACTAACCTGTGGTAGTGTCTCAAAAGGTGCCCTTATGAGCTGACCCTGAGAACGGATTTTTAGGAAAGTGCCCATATTGGGCTGACTAACCTTTGATAAAATTCTTAGGAAAGTGCCCATCTTGGGCTGACTAACCTTAGATAGAACTGTCTCAAAAGGTGCCCTTATGAGCTGACCCTGAGAACAGGTTTTTTCGGGAAAGTGCCCATATTGGGCTGACTAACCCTTGGATTGATTTTTAGGAAAGTGCCCCAAGAGCTGACTAACCTAAACTAGAACTGTCTCAAAAGGTGCCCTTATGAGCTGACCCTGAGAACAGGTTTTTTTCGGGAAAGTGCCCATATTGGGCTGACTAACCCTTGGATTGACTTTTAGGAAAGTGCCCCAAGAGCTGACTAACCTAAAATAGAACTGTCTCAAAAGGTGCCCTTATGAGCTGACCTTGATAACAGATTTTTTTTTTCGGGAAAGTGCCCATATTGGGCTGACTAACCCTATTAAAGGAAATGTCTAGACACATGCTTCATTATGAGTTGACTCATCTGGTACTTTTGAACATGCTTCTTACTAAGCTAGATGATGTGATGCCTTTCATGATGTGAGGATAGTTACTTGTTTTAACATGCTTGCCAGTTTATCTTGGATAGCAACCAAACGACCGAACCTTCGTGTCGGTTCGCTCCTGCTTCTTTTCTTCTTATCTTGACACTGGATTGAAAATCTTGATGTGCCTCCTTTCCTTATGGACAAAGCTCTTTCTATGGTAATGTTATCTTAATAATGCGCTCGGTTTTAATGCTTAGGAGTAGACAAAATTATATCACAAATTACATTAAGATTCATTATCATTTTAGTGTTTATCTTTCGTTGACAAAGTGGTAGGTAATGTGTTTAAGTGTATTTATTGTGATGAGAACTGATTGGGATTGTTGACCATTCAGGGATATTAGCTTTGCCTGTAGAAAAGTAAAAACTCAACTCAACGAACTTTGTATCGAATATTGGCTTTCATAAACATTGGCAAAATTTCGATTCCCTTGCCTAAGGATAGTACATCTTTAAGGCGTCTGTGTTGACGGGATCCCTCAATTCTGGACCATCCATCTGAGTTAGTATTAGAGCGCCACCTGATAGAACCTTTTTCACCACATACGGGCCTTCATAATTTGGAGTGAATTTTCCTCTGGAGTCTTGGGCGTTCGGGAGAACTTTTCTTAGTACTAGATCGCCCTCTTTGAAGTACCGAGGTCTCATCTTCTTGTTGAATGCTCGGGCTATCCTCTGTTGGTAACACTGACCATGACATAGCGCGGTAAGTCTTCTTTCATCAATCAGGTTCAACTGATCAAACCTTTTCTTTACCCAATCCGATTCTGTTAATTGAGTTTCTGACAAAATTCTGAATGATGGTATCTCGACTTCCACTGGTAGCACTGCTTCTGTACCATATACCAATGAGTAAGGGGTGGCTCCCGTAGATGTTCTTATTGAAGTCCTATAAGCCATGAGGGCAAATGGTAACATTTCATGCCAATCTCTGTAAGTTGTTGTCATTTTCTTGATGATTTTCTTGATATTTTTGTTTGCTGCTTCTACTGCCCCGTTCATTTGAGGTCGGTAGGGTGTTGAATTTTTATGGTTTATGTGGAATTGTTGACATAAACCTGTCATCGATTTATTGTTGAGATTGGTACCATTGTCGATGATGATTGACTCAGGAACTCCATACCGGGCTATTATGTCCCTTTTTAAGAAGCGGACTATTACCCCTTTTGTGACATTGGTATATGATGACGCTTCTACCCATTTGGTGAAGTAATCAATCGCTACCAATATAAATCTATGGCCATTGGATGCCGTTGGAGTGATTGGGCCAATTATGTCGATTCCCCACATGGAGAAAGGCCACGGCGCTGATAACAAATGTAGCTCATTGGGTGGAGCATTGATCCGGTTTGCGTATACTTGGCACAGATGGCAGTGCTTAACATACTTTATGCAATCCGACTCCATGGTTAACCAGTAATACCCTAACCTCATGATTTTTCGGGCCAACATGTAGCCATTCATATGACGTCCACATACCCCTTCATGTATTTCCTTCATGAGTTCGCATGCTTCATTTTTGTCCACACATCTCAACAGGGTGGTATCAAACGATCTCTTGTAGAGTATAGACCCACTTAATAGGAAATGGCTTGCCAACCTTCTGAGCGTTCTTTGGTCATTTCTGCTAGCCACCTCAAGGTATTTACCTTCTTGGAGGAAGGTCTTGATATCGTGATACCAGGGCTTATCATCTTGTATCTTTTCAATTGTCAAACAATAAGCGGGCCGACTTTCGATGTCTATTTTCATCGGTTGAATTTCGGCTCCTCCTGTTATTTGAATCACGGATGCTAGTGTGGCTAAGGCATCTGCGAACTGATTCTGAATTCTCGGGATGTACGTGAAGGTGATTGCCTTAAACTCCTCAATCAGCTCTGTCAAGTGTTGATGGTACGGTACCAGTTTGGGGTCTTTAGTTTTGTATTCCCCTCTTGTTTGTAGTATGATGAGCGACGAGTCCCCGTACACCTCTAATTCGCGGATTCCCATTTGGCAGGCCATTTTGAGGCCAAGAATACATGCTTCATATTCCGCGATATTATTGGTATAGGAAAATGTAAGTCTTGTCACTGCAGGGAATTGAGTGCCGTCTGGGGATGTCAATACTGCCCCAATCCCACAACCGAATACATTGGCAGCCCCGTCGAAGAACAGTTTCCACCCACCATTTTGCTCTCTCTCAGAGTTTTCTACTGGCATATCTTCTACTGTTGATATGTTCTCATCCGAAAATTGGACTTGTATTTCTTGGGTATCTGTCTCGACAGGGTATTCGGCCAACTGATCGGCTAAGGCTTGTCCCTTTATCGAGTTCTGATTTACATACGTGATGTCAAACTCGGATAGAAGCATCTACCATTTAGAGATTCTACCCATCAATGCTGGCTTCTCTGCCAAGTATTTCAAGGGGTCATGTCTTGTCAACAGCTCAACATGATAGTAAAGAGTGTATTGCCTTAGTCGATGCATGACCCAAATTAACGCACAACACGTCTTCTCTACCTCTGAGTACCTCTGTTCCCCATCTGTGAACTTCTTGCTCAAATAATATATGGGACGTTCTCTTCCCTCTTCGTCTTTTTGCCCCAGCACACATCCCATGGATTCGGGGAGTATGGTGAGGTATAAGAATAAGGGTTTTCCTTGTTTCGGGACTATCAAGACCGGGGGTTTTATAAGATAGCCTTTGATTATCCTGAACGCTTCTTCACATTCGTTGTCCCATTCTATTGCGGCGTTCTTCTTCAACAGACGGAATAGCGGCCGGCATTTGTCGGTGAGTTGTGAGATAAACCGAGCTATATAATTTAGTCTCCCCAGCAAGCTTCTTACTTCTTTAACGGAACGTGGGGAAGATAACTCTAATATGGACTTTACCTTGTCAGGGTCAATCTTAATGCCCTCCTGGCTGATGACGAACCCTAACAGTTTCCCCGTTGTAACCCCGAAAGTACATTTTTCAGGGTTTAACTTAAGCTGGAACTTCCTCAGTCGTTTGAACAATTTCCTCAGGATATCTATATGGCTTTCTCCTCCTTTGGATTTGGCTATCATGTCATCAACATATACTTCAACCTCTCGATGCATCATGTCGTGAAGTATGGCGACCATGGCTCTCTGATACGTTGCCCCGGCGTTTTTCAGACCGAAGGGCATGACTTTGTAACAGAAAGTTCCCCGTGTTGTGATGAAGGTTGTCTTGGTCTTGTCTTCATCGGCCATTTTTATTTGATTGTATCCTGAGAAACCGTCCATGAATGAGTAGAGATGGTTTCCCGCGGTGTTATCCACTAGAACATCAATATGAGGTAGGGGGAAGTTATCCTTTGGCGTGGCTTGGTTTAAGTCCCGATAGTCCACGCATACGCGCACTTTTCCGTTCTTTTTTATAACGGGGACTACATTTGCCACCCATTTTGGGTAGTCGGATACTTCGATGAACCCTACTTCCAGTAGTTTCTTGACTTCTTCTTTGATTTTTAGCAAGATGTCGGGCCTAAATCTTCTTAGTTTTTGTTTTTTAGGTTTGACATCTTCCCTTGTGGGAAGCCTGTGAACGACTATCGACTGGTCTAGCCCTGGCATGTCACCATATGACCAGGCAAACACATCTGCATATTTGATTAATAGCTCGGTTATCTCACATTTTTGCTCGACACTCAAACTGGTCCCGATTTTGAGGTTCCTAGGGTTTTCCATGCTTCCTAGATTTACTATCTCCACAGGCACGTCAATCGAGATTCCGCTTTGTTCATGTTTTAGCCAATTTTCTTGTATTACTTCGTGGTCCAAGATATCGTCTTCAACAACTGACCCAGCAGCGTTGGAAACGATATCAGCGTTTTTACGTTCTACTTGCGCGAAATATCCCTGATGTTCGATGGTGGGAGATCTGAGTGAAATAAAAAAATGAAATCATATATAATAAAGAAACAAACCATGATGGAATTTGATAAATAGTCTTAAAATTTGTTCAATAATTTTTCCTACTCCTGAGCTAACCTAGCGCTATTGATAGGACAACAAAACCAGTTGTTCAGAGTTGGATGTTGGTTGGTCACGCGGGAGATTGATTCCCCTTTGTTGTTGTCCTCTTCGTTTATTTGAAGCTTTTGAATGGTATTTGCCTTTCTAAAAGATTGTCGGAGAGGTGGGATGCACATCTGGGTGTCAATCAGTTTCCCCTTCATTCTGCCCCTGGCTTGTGCTTCCTCCGTGGCCGTAGGAACATATCCCAATCCGAAGGTCCCGTACTGCCCCTCTTTAAACTGATGACCCTCCTTGCTGGTCACCATATTCACTTCGTTGAAAATCTGCAGCCCCAGGTCTTCTGAACCCTCATCCCCAATGTAAGGTATGGCAATCTCTTTGTATATGGCGTAATCCTGCTCGCCCAGTACTGTAATTATCTGCCCATTCGTGATGAATTTGACCTTTTGGTGGAGACTAGAGGGAATGGCACCAGCAGCATGTATCCAAGGCCGTCCCAGGAGTAAGTTGAAAGATCTTGGGATGTCGAGGACCTGGAAGGAGATGTGAAATACTTGTGGACCGATTTCCACTGGTAGGTTCACTTCCCCCACAATGTCTCTCTTTGACCCATCGAAGGCTCTGACCACTGTGGAGCTAGGTTTTATGTTGCTTGGATCGACCCCCAATAAGTCAAGTGTTGCCAATGGGCATACATTGAGGGATGATCCGTTGTCAATAAGTACTCGGGAGACGATGGTGTCATTGCACCGGACCACTATGAATAGTGGCTTGGTATGTCGGTCTCCCTCTTCTCCTAGCTCTTCTGGAGAGAAAGATATCTGATCCATGGTAAAGATAGAGTTTGCCACGTGACCCATCTTGTCTGTAGCAATACCCTCCGGGACGTGAATCTGTTTTAGCACCTTAAAGAGTGCTTCCCTGTGGGGCTCAGATGTAGTAAGGAGGCCCATGAGGGATATCTGCACTGGAACTTTATTCAATTGTTCCATGATCCTGTATTCGCTGGCTTTTACCATCTTTGTAAATGCAGCAAGACCTTCTCCCTCTTCCTCTGTATTGGGTTCTTCAGTCGGGCTCTTATACTTGGGATCGTATAATCTCCCAGAGCGGGTGATACCTCCCACTATAGGAGGTCGCTCTTGTTCGAGGGTCCGATAGTCGAATGGTGCAGCCTTGTAATTCTCTGCTGGTACAGGGACATTGAATACATATTTTTTCTTTGGGATTTGTACCTCCACTGACTGTCCCTCATAGCATCGTATGACCTTGGGCTTCTGATGGGAGTTAATCATGTTGACAGTTTTCCCCTCTTCCTTTGCTAGATTGTCTTCCTTCTCAAATTCCGGCCCCCACCCACTAGGCGGCCCTTGCTCAGTTAGGGTGTAAGAATAGTTCACCAGGTACTGAAACCTCCCATGTGATTCTCCCAAAGTGCCAACCGTGGGGTCCCCGGATAACCATCTTTTTTTAATGTGCACCTCTGGAGTCTCTCCGAAACGGGTTGCTTAGCCGGATTTTGTTTGACGGCTTCTTTGGGAGCTGACTCTTCTGATGTGATCATGTTGATGGTGGGCCTGTGATTGGGCAACGGGTTGGTGTTGACATTGGGTGCTGGAGTGTTTACAAAATCCAATTGTACGATCCCTGCGTCAATCAAGTCTTGGATTTTGTGCCGGAGCCTCCAGCACCTATCTGTGGAGTGTCCTTCTTGACCCATGTGGTAGTCACACTTGAGGTTAGAATCAAAGTTCTTGGGCCTGTATCGGTTGTTGGGGAGTTCGAAACTTATCAAGTTGTCCGCCCTCAACCGAGCGAAGACCTGACTGAGCGGTACGGGGATTGGAGTGAACTGCCTTGGGGGCCTGGCAGCTTGTGCATGACCTGTCGTTGGTTGCTGGGCTGGGGTATTCGGGGTCTGGAAAGTCAACCCGAGTCCCAGGTTTTTTTTCTGCCTTACTCGAATACACTGTACTGACTGTGGGCTCTTTAACTCGTTCCCTCCTAAGGGCCTTTGGGTTGTGTGACCCTAGGAGGTTCCATTGATTGGAGCCTGCCGGTGGTGATGGCATTCTCGATCTGCAACCTGCAGCCACTACTTCTGCAAAAACTGGAGGATGTCTGGCCGACTAAATGTGAAAAATAAGTTTTTTCCAAAGTATTGACAAATATGGATGTCAATTCCTTTCAGATATCGGAGTGGCTACCCTAGCAGCTTGGGCCCCCAGCGTTGAGCATATTCCTTGAACGGCTCAGTATGTCTTTTTCGGAGACTCCCCAGATCGATTACAGATGGGGCAACTTCTATGTTTAAACTTATATTGATCATAAAAGGCCCGGCTAGCTTTTTCCCAAGTGTTGATGATGTTGAAGTCAAGGTGAGCATACCAGACCAATGCAGGGCCTGTGAGGCTGTCCTGGAAGGTCTGGAGCATGAGTTGATCATATTGAGCATACTTGCTCATCTTCCGGGCATATAGCCTGGTATGCATCTTGGGGCAAGCCGGTCCATCATACTTCTCAAAATCTGGGGTCTTGAACTTGTCAAGGTATGCTTCCTCCCTATATGCTGGCAGGTTGGTGATTCCGACCTGTTCAAAACCATCGAGGCCCCTCAATAGTTTTCATTTTGTCATTGAGCTGCTGGAAGAGTCGCTTCTCCATCTCCTTTTGTTCTCCTCTTCCATCTCTTTTTTCAGATCATCAGAGGTCGGCCCCTGGCTGACCTTCGACTCATACTCGAAGGCTGGGTTTAGGTGGGAATTGATTTCTTCGTATTCCGGAGGCTGCCCCTCCACAGCTTTTCCCTTCCTAACCCTTGAATACTCTTCTTGAGTCGGCTGGGTGTTGCGCAGGAGGCCGATGCTTTCAGTTAAGAGGTGAACTTGGGCAGCCAACTGTTGGACCGTCTGCTCTAAGGATACGATCCTGGAGTCTGAGGCAGCTTCAGCGTTAGTGTTATTGCGGTTGTCACTGCTGTTGGCCATTTTTGCTCTTGAACGTGTAAGGACTGGGCTTCTGGGCGGGTTCGTTGCTTGGAAGCTATTTTGATACCTGGATTCGCATTTTATTATTTTTTATTTTAGTGTGATGAATGCAAGAAAGAAATGCATGTGTCACGCGAATGCTAAAAGATAAAGAGGGTTGAACAACTAATTGACAATGTATTATCAAAACTTTACTTTTATTAATAATTCTGGAGTTCAAATAAAGAATTACAATGATAATCTATTTCCTAGCTCTCTTTGTCTTCTGTTGCGGAGGCTCAGGTTTCCCACTGATGATAGCTTCTAGTTCTTTTGACCTTGCTTGGGATTTCTCTAATTGTGCTTCTAAAGGCCTTGTTTCTTTGGTCAGATTCCTTGAAGCGTCCCTTCCAGATGTCTTTCTTATAGTCTGCAGCTTCGAAGTATACTTCCATCCGGGCCTTGACCTGTTCCAGGTAGATCTCTGTTTCTGGATTGATCTTATACCGGTCTTGGCTGGGTGACGTCTGGAACCCGGTATGCTCTTTCCCCTGTCGGTATAGCTGGTGGATTTACAAACTCTCTGGTTGCTCGATGTTTTCCCCACTTCGCCATCTAGCTCGCCGAGGTCCACATTCGGGCTTTCGATTTGGCTTCCCAAAGTGCTTTGACCTCTGCCAGCTTAGCAAACTTCTCGGCTACCAACATGTTTGGGATCTTGATACTCCAAAGGTGACTGCTTCGAGTGAAGGCCGATAAACTATGTCTTGGATGGTACCGAATTGGCGGACTACGGAGTTGGGGTGATATCCGATGCATCCGTTGATCCCAATTAATGGCACTGCTTGGAAATTACTGCAGGTTAAGAATGATTTTATTGCAGCAAACTCCACCTGGCTGTCCACAGAATATCTTCGGCGCTAAGGCTTCTAAGCAATCTACCCAACTGTAGCTGGTAATGTCGTCGGGTAGCTTCACCTTTTCTATACAGGAATCCACCAGATCTACCTGTTGGGCTAGGGTTTTTCTGACCATGTTCAGCCCGAAGCACTTTGAGGTGGCTTACGAACCATATTAGCAGAAGGTTAAGGCTTGAGCGCAGGATGCCATGACCCCTTCTTCCTTGAGGAAATTTAGGTTTCGGGTCTGTTCAGCCAGTAAAGGCCGGGATGTAAGATCTTCCCTCCAGGATTGGGTTACCACTCTGCAACCCGGTAGTGAAATAGAAAGTTCCAGCGGGGAAAAAAATGGTGGCGAAGGCCGTCAAAATGAAGGTTTACCCTTCTCTGTCTGTAAGTCTTAGGGTCTCCACACAAGATGTCCTTTCTGTCCCCATTGTCTTCTCGGGCAATAAAACCCGGCTTCTAGATCATCCATGCGTATGCAATACCCATTACAGTCTGCCAGGGCTTTATTGAGCACTGTTTTGGGATGCCTAGCAATCTGCTGGGGGAAGGTCCCCCCACCGGCTGGCCCCGCCTTAAGGTCTGGCGTGAAATCTGATCAGTCAGTGCTGGAGCCTGTAGCAACTGGGTATACTCCTCAGGGTAGGGGGATCTCATGCAGTCCGATGAAGAAAGCTGCGGGGCTCGATCTCCCATAACTGGAGGATGGCCCGGACCATAGGCAAATTCCCTCTGTCTTAGTCAGTGAGAGGCGGGGCCGACCCTTCTGCTGGATGAAGGCTTGCTCCTCTTGGTGAACAAGGTAAACCAGTGGCCAGTACCAGTTTTGGGTCCAAAGGGGTTGTACACCCCAAATTTTTCTTTGCGAGGAGGCGGTCGACTGCACTACTAGCCCATCTATTTACAATAGGAAACGACCTAGTTACAACAAAAACTACAAAATGTTACAGGGGAAATAAGTCCTAACCCCAAAGGGACAAAACAACAAACCAATCATTGTCATTCAGTTGTCAACCCTTGAAAGATTTTTATGTATGCAAGTAGGTTTGGGTTCTAACTTATTCCTGAGCTCTATGGCCTCCCGCATTTTCGAAGAAATGGATCTCAGGCCATATCGAAGCATAGGGTGGGGTAGCCTAATCGGTCCCGAATGGTGAATCAACTCACTTCGCCCGAAACCTACACAATGGCCCCCCCGTCTTAGGTTTCTAGGATGGTCCGGGTTCGACCGCATCTACTCACACAGATATATGCATGCAAAGCCCCCACAATAAAGAAAAACGAAAATCTAACTAAACCCTGAAAGGTTAGCAACAGAGTAACAAAATGAAACACATTTTTAAAGATAACGATTTGAAAGGATTTCAGGTGGCAGCTTATTGGCATGGGTCCCCAGTGGATTTCCCCATCCTGTCGAGTCTAATTTTTGAATTCCCATTCCTAAATCCGATCTAAACTAAACCCATGCTCATCTAATCTAGATCCTCTACTTGAGTTGGGAATTTTCGTTTGATTTTTTGGAGTCGCCACCCATGTTGTTGGGAAAAAGTGAATTAAGACAAAAGGAGCGGATTAGTCTTAAATTTTTGGGACTCTAGTCGTCGTTATTTCCTCTTCCCCGTTTTGTGAGAAAGAGAAAAAAGGGAAAACCAGAGTTTCTAAATCCGGAGGCTAACCATTAAAACCTATGCGGTTACCACCTAATCTCCTAAAATTGTTCATCTTTAAAATGTGTTTCTGTTAATTTTTGTTATGTTTTGAATTTTATTTCAAGAAAATGATTTTTTATTCATTTTAGGGGTTTACCCGAATGGGGTGCCTACGTACCTGCTACCCCAAATCAAAAAAGCCGTAGTTCGCTTTTTTTAAAACCTTTAGATTTTTTGATGAATTTTAATTCTTGCAAACTCTTTTGGTTTACGTTCTTAAAATTCTTTGGGATTTTTTCTAAAAATTTTAAGCCAAACTTTGAATTTGATTTTGAAAATGATTTTGGGAAAACATCTATTTTGAGTTTATTCGAAGAAAAGGATTTTTTTAAAGTGTTTAAAACTTATTTTTACGATTCTTTTTTAAATTCTTTTGAATTTTTTATGATTTTTGTGATTTTTATGATTTTGTGATTTTTGTGATTTTTATAAGTTTTGTAAGTTTTCATGATTTTTTGTAATTTTTATATTTTTTGTAAGTTTTTCATGATTTTTATAATTTTTATATTTTTTGTTGAAAATTTTTTTTTTAAGTTTATTTTCTATCCTATTTTGAAATTTAAAAAATTTTATTATTATTTTTTTTCTAATATTTCTATTATTTTTTTTCATTTTTATTATTTTTTTTTTATTTTTTCTTATTTCCTATTTTTATTTTTATTTTCTACATTATTAAAAACCTAGAAAAATACAATTTCTACATTTTCCTATTTATTGAAAATATAAATAAATAAATGGCTAACAATAAAACAATAATTTTAAAAAATAAATTCAAAATAAACAAATAAACAAAATAAGTAAAATAAAAAAATAAAAAAAAATCTGGAAAATCCGACTTACTGGATCCGGATCGGGGCGCGGGTGGGTCGAATCGGTCAATCGGGGCGGGTGGGAAAAAGTCGGACACGGCGGCGGTATTGGCTCGTTCACGGCGTTCCGCGGTCGTTTGCGGCGGGTGAAGTTTTAACCTACTTCTTTTGGGGGGGTGAACCATGGTGGGGCGGTTTACCCCAAACTCCTCCTTGGTGGCTCAACTCCGTCGCTCGCAACTTTTGGTTTTCCCCATCTCACTCTTTTCCTCTTCCTCTCTCGCAATTTTATCCGTCCTTTCTTCCTATCTCCTCCTTATTTATGGGGTTTTTAAACGAGCTGGGTAAGCCCGGTTTTTTTCCCCATTGAAATGACATTTTTTTTTTAAAAACCAACTCCATTCGTGCCCATCCAACGATTTTTTGCGATTTGATTTAAAATAAATTTTTCTTATTTTTTTGGGGGAAAATCGTTGGTTTTTGGAAAAAAAAAACGAAAAAAAAACCGGCCAAAAAAAAACAATTTTTCTTTCTCCCCCGGGGGTCTCGGTTTCAGGTAAGGAATGATCACGCCCCCACCCTTTTGCTTTTCCCCCGCCAATCAGATGCTCCCACGTGAAAAAGGGTTTTAAGGGGCGAAAAATTAAAAAAACGCGGAAACGTGTCCCCGCGTTTCCCAACCCGCACCCGCCCCCCCCCTGCGCGCGCACCTAGACACGGCCCGGGGGACCACGGGGTTTTCCCCCCTTTCCCCGATTTTTTTTTAAATTTTGAAAATTTTTAAAAATAGGGGAAGGGGATTTTTTTTTTTTTTTTTTAAATTTTTTGAAATTTCAAAAATTTGTAAAAATTGTTTATTATTTTTTTATTTTCCGAAATAAATTTTTTCAAAAATTTAAGTGTTTTTTTTTTAAATTTTTTTTTTTTGAACTTTTTTTTATTTTTGCTAAATTTGGGAAAAATTGGGAAAAATTGGAAAAATTTTAAAAAAATTTTTTTTTATTGAGAAAATTTTTGATTCCCAGGGCAAAAAAGGGGTGTTTACCCACCCTTTTTTTTTAATGAAAAAAAAAACACTAAAATGATAATGAATCTTTAAAAAAATTTTTTGATAAATTTTGTTTTATCCAAAAAAATTTAAAAAATGACGCATTTTTAGGAAACAAAAAAGGAAAGGTTTGTGATAAAAAAAAGGGCACTTTAAAATTTTCAAAATTTGTTTTCGATTTTAAAAAGAAAAAAAGGAGGACAAAAAAAAGGTTTTTTTTTGGTTTTAAGAAAACTGGGGAAGTTTTAAAAAAGGTAAATATCACATTTATGAAAGGAAATTTCTAGCCTTTTAAAAAAAAACGTTCAAAATCCCAAAAAAAAAAAAATAAACTTCTTTAAAAAAATTTTCCTTTTAAAATTTTTCCCCAAAAAAAAGGGGACTTTCCCGGGAAAAAAACCCGTTCTCAAGGGCAGCTCATAAGGGGGGCCTTTTTTGACAGTTCTATTTTTGGTTAGTCGCTCTTGGGGGGGACTTTTCCCAAAAATAAACCAAAAGGGTTTTTCACCCAATTGGGCACTTTCCAAAAAAAAAAGTTCTCAGGGTCAGCTCATAAGGGGACCTTTTAGACATTCTTCTAAGGTTATCCCCAAGATGGGCATTTCCTAAGAATTTTTCAAAGGGGTTTGTCCCCCCCAAATGGGCATTTTTTCCAAAAAAACCGTTCCAGGGTACTCAAAGGGGCCCTTTTTAACAGTTCTATTTTACTTTAGCCCCTTTTGGGGGACTTTCCAAAAAAAAAAAAAACAATCCCCAAAGGGTTTTCACCCAATAGGGGGCCTTTTCCCCAAAAAACCGTTCTAAGGCAGCTTTATAAGGGGCCCTTTTTAGACAATTTTTTTTAGGTTATACTCTTGGGGGACTTTCCAAAAAAAACCCAAAAAAGGTTTGTAGCCCTTTGGGGGACTTTTTCCAAAAAACCCCCCCTTTGGGTCACTCAAAGGGGACCTTTTTAGACATACCCCCATTTTCGCCCAAAAGGGGGATTTTTTTTAAAAATTTTATAAAAGGGTTTGTCCCCCAATAGGGGACTTTCCAAAAAAATTTTTTAAAGGGGCAGCTCTAAGGGCACCTTTTAAACACTACCAAGGGTTTTCACCCCCAAAATGGGCACTTTCCTAAAATTTTTTTTAAAAATTAGTCACCCAAAATGGGCATTTTTCCCGATTCTCCCCTCAGTCACTCTTGGGGGACTTTTCGGAAACTCCTTTTCCCCAAAAAGTTTTCAGTCAAAAGCGCTTCTTTTCGCAGGTAGCCAGCTCATAAGGGCGCTTCCCAAGTAAAATTTTTTTTCCAAGGGTTTTTTGCTGATAAAACCCTTTCCCCTATTTATTTCTCAAAACATTCC